>VZRJ01011173.1:1357560-1558955 GCA_013397565.1 Ptilonorhynchus violaceus
AGATAACTCCCGTTTGTTCTTAAGTATTGCCCATCAATTCCCGGCCAGCCCCTCCCCACTTACACAGCCTCCCTGGTACCCCAGGGGAAAGGAAACAAATTTTCATTTCTTTTTCTAACCCATAACAGTTTCATATGAGGAATCTGATTTTTTTTTGGTGGGGTTTCATAAATGATCAATTTCTGTTGTTTTACACTCAAACAATAACATCTGAGTATAGTTTTTATGTTATGTCTGCTAAGAGCTCTGGAATCCATCAATGTAATTACTCTGTTGTTTAAGACATTGTGATTGTATTATGCCCAATGTTAGTTTTTTGACAGTTGCATCATATTCAATAGCAAATTTAATCTTAAAACCTTGGCAGTACCATGCCCGACTGCCTCTGAGATCTATTCTATAACCTTTGTAGAAAATAGCTGCTGCAGCCTGCAGCTGAAACTCGCTTGTCTTTTTTTTTGGCAATTAAAACATACGAAAACTCACATACCAGTTCTGATCAAAGTCACAGACACCAAAATTGAAACCAAGAAGATTTCAACATTTATTTTCTATTAGAATTGCGTTTTCAGCTATCAGTTATAATGCCATTGTTGCATTGTTTTTTACATTGTTGCAATGTAAAGAAATGCAAAAGAAAAGCTTTGTGTTCTCACCAAAGAAGTAAAAATTGTTGGTCAACAATTCCTATCTAATTAGATTACTAGTTCCATGGACAAGTGTCTCACTGTGCTGTTGTCAAAGAAAGGTATACAAGCACAGGAAGTTGTAGGAAACCAATCTATCACTT
This sequence comes from Ptilonorhynchus violaceus, assembly GCA_013397565.1. Classification (NCBI taxonomy): domain Eukaryota; kingdom Metazoa; phylum Chordata; class Aves; order Passeriformes; family Ptilonorhynchidae; genus Ptilonorhynchus; species Ptilonorhynchus violaceus. Next base: position 1,358,351 of record VZRJ01011173.1, read on the forward strand.
CTGCAGGTCAGTTCTGAACTATCTGAAAAAAGCTGACAAAATGACAAATTAATTGAGACATCTTTCTGTTATTGCAGCCTTATATTGTTTAGGAACTGGCCCCTCTCTTCCTCCGAGGGACATCACTTGCCAAACAGAAACACAAGCTAGAATAGAACTCAAAGTGTCCAAAAGGTGTTCTTGAGCCACTGCTGCTATTTATTCTTTCTATCCAAAGATCTAGAATATTGAAAGAGATTCAGCTAAAATTTAGGATCATTTTGGTCTGTAATGAGTCTCAGTGAGTGGGAATTGTGAGCTCCTGCATAACTGGGACTATCTTTAAGGAACTTAAGAACAAAACTGATGGTTATCATGACAGTAAGTGTATTAAGAGACTAAAACAGACTTTAATTACCAAACTTTTAAAGTCTTACGATAGCACATAAGTGATTTCCTTCTCAGTAACGCGCATGACAGTCACAGTTCTGAGGATAAGATGATATGTGATTTCCTTTAAATCAGGGTGGATGCACCAGGGTGTAGCACTTCATTCACGTGAAGAGCTTTTTAGAACCATGGGATGGGGGTCTGAACACAGATCTCATTCTAATTTATGATAGACAGAATTGGTTATTTTCACTTAATTGGCAATAATGTTTAATTGCAAATCTTTACATCTAGCACAATCTGAATTTGGCATCTAAGAGATTGCATGTGTTTAGTACAACCACAGGAACATTTAAACCTTGTTTTGCTTTGTGTGAAATGTATAGTACAACATGAGTGCTTTTTTTCCTCTGTAATCCCAAATTTTCTTCTGGAAAACAGCTACCTGATATAAATGTGATTCATCACAGTTTATATGGGAGTTCTTTTTGCATTGCAAAGGTTTTATTTTACATTTTAGGACACAAACTTTAATTACCAAAATTAACAAGGGTAACAAAAATCTAGCAGTTATTAACTATGTTGTATTTTTAAAATGTATGTCTAAAAATCCTCTTGTGAACAAAAGAGTAACAGTGCAATAAAGATTGTCTAATTCCCCATTTCAACTTTATTACTTCAATAATTCTAAGTTATACAAAATGACAATGTATTCAATCAAGTATAGGGGGGTTTGTTTGTTATTCTGGATTTTTTTAATTCAGCAATTTAAGAAAGTGGCAATTCATTTTGTTTATAAAGTACTGTTTTCATCCATACCCAGAAGTGCCCTTTAATTATTTTACTACCAAAATGATTTTGTAGGGCCTAACACTCTTCATATTGGCTACTCTTGCACATAGATTTTCAATGTTTCTTCAAAATACTTCAGAGAGTTATGTTTTGCCAACTATGCTAGTAATAATTATTCAGCAATTAAAGACCTCTGGCTTCCTTATTACCCCAACTAGCCCCCTCTCCCAACAGTGAATGAGCTATAAAGGGATGTTCCACATTGTAAACAAGCTGGAGCCTTCACATCACCTCAGACAAACTGCTTAACTTGCTTACAGAACATGGGGGAAAGGAGCCTACAGTGAGTCAAGGGGAAAAGACTGCAGGAAACCAATATTAATTACAGCTGCATAAGTCAGGATAATTGCTAATCAGTTTGCAAATAATGGAAGGAATGGCTTAAAATGCTGACAGTCAGCAGGTTACATCTTAAACCTAGTCCTTTCCCTCTTACCGTTTGTTCTGTTGTTTCTTACCTTATTTGAAGTTTAACATCCAGCATGGAAGACACAGCACTATCTTCTAGTGAAAACATTAAGATCTACCAAACTTTCAGAATTTGCTGCATATTATACTACAAGGATCCATTCACATTGATGTTAATTACTATTTTTCTATTATTCTGCAAAAGCATCTGAAGGCCTTAGCTGAAATAAAGATCTAGTGGGAGTGGGGGTGGGTCCTGACTCTGGTGACCTAGTTCAGAATAATGTCATGGAGATTACTGTAGGGAGTCTACCATAGAAAATCCAACCTCTTGTCAGCTGTTCAGACTCTGGCCATGAGCTAAGCTGGACCACTAACATATATATATATATATATATATAATGCATATATGTATGGGCATGTGTGTGTAAGGGAGGGGAAGGGTCTGTGAAGGGGTCTGAAAGTTGTTGAAAACTCTTTCCAGACAAAGATACATTTGAATTTCAGAAAGTCTTTGAAAATTCAACACAGACTAGTTTGGAAAGAAAATTACTTAGATTTTTTAAAGAAATGGCTGGAAAAGAAGAAAGGTAAAAAATGAGCAGTTGAATCCCCAGTGTCTTCTGACTGCATTAGGGAGTTCTGGAAAGATTTGTCCACAAATTAATTATTGTGCCAGCTTCATAATCCCAAGAGGTCATCCCTGGTTTCCATTTTTTCTCACAGAATTTTCACTGACTCCAAAGTGGTGCGACAAAGGGGAGAACTGGAACCTACATGTACGACATACATGCCGGTGTTTCAGGCTTTACAAAGCCACGTATTCAGCATAATTACAGCAAATAGCCTTATAAGACAAGGTTGAAGAAATTAATCACTTCAGATGTTGACTGCTGAGGACATTTGCTATCATCTGTCAATGATTTATGAAGACAGCTACTGAGTGACAAGATTTTGCTTTAGATAGCATTTGAATGCACACAAAGTATGTTATATGGCAGGATTATTATTCTTTCAATTTCTTAAATCATTCTTCTCATACGGGTAATAAAAAGGTAGCCTGTTTTCTATCTACATATATACAAGATACCACAGCAACACAAATCTTTCACATTGCCTAATCTTTTTTTATATTATAATTAGTCTGCTAATTAACAGCAGCTGTGATGATGGTCTCCATGTGTTGATTCCAATCAATATGAGTTACACAGAGTCTGGTAACTCATTCATCATAAGGCAAATGACTGCAGCTTTGACCAGGCATTAGTCCTATTAGGGCTAAAAGGAAAAGATGTGATGATGTATTTAGCTGAAAAAAAGTGAGTTTGACTTATCCCAGAGTGGAATACTTTGTATGGGCATTATTTTTAGTATCTGCCTTTAAATGAGTTTCACTAATAGGAAGTAGTAAGAAAAAGTAATTTTTGTTCCCTGAGCCATGTTGCTGCTTGGACTACTTTGATTCCTTACTGGATATCTATTGTTCAATTTCAGATTATGCCCTTAGTGTTGAATACGTGTTACACAGAAATGTGTCTTGAGTTTGATTTGGCTTTAGTGGTTCTAACACCAGCTAGATTTAATTTCCCTACTATATACTTTCTGCAGTGGTATTCCTTTCTCTCTAGTTTTCCAGATCTCACCCCTCTTAGTCAACTGAAAATCTCCCTCCTCCATTATTAAAAAAAATTAGGTGGGTTTTGGAGAGGAAGGTTTATGTTCTATTCTTGATAATGCATAAGGTAGGCTTAGATTTTGAAATAATGTAAATATGTTAAATAATCTGTGTTCCAGTCCTGGATATAACTTTGAGACAGCAGTGTAAACTTCTGAAACTCTCTTAAATTCTAGGTCATGTTCCTGTATTAGGAAAATGAAAATGTCACTAATTATCAAATGGACAGAGTTTATGGAGAGAAGTACAGTTCCAAAGAGTGAAGGAGTTAGAAACTGAGATCAGAATTGATTTTGTTGTTACCATACATACTGGTTTGAAAGTAAACCAGCAGGGGAAATTAACCCCACACAAATACCTCGCACCTTTTGAGAGATTTTAGGTCAGAGTTACAATTTTAATAGAAAGATTACAATAAATGCAGTAATACAGAAACAAAACTGGCTTGGAACCACAAGGTTAGAGTACAACCTGATACCCCGTTGACCAGGATGGTACCTGTAGTCCGATTAAGCAGTGATAGCAATGCTGTTGAAAGCAGTGGTGCTGTAGAAAAGTCTGGTCCTCTGGGTGTCCAGTGGTGATTCTTAGGTGGTAACTCCCCCAGGGCGGGGATTTCCACAATAGAAATGATGTAATCCTATGAGTCATAGGATATTTCTGGAGTTCTATTCTGCTGGTGCCTATTCAATTCACTGATGGGCCATTACCAGAGATGACCCTCTCTGGATGGGTGGTTCTGCTGTTTCCTGGGGGAGTTATCACAGTTGAGATAAGAAACAATATTCCACCTCACATGGTCTGCCTCTCCTCAGCTCATAGCCTGAGGGACCAGGTGTGTACCCAGCTACTGTGAAGGACCCATCGTTAACCAATTTATCAAGGAGTTATGTGGATGGTGATAGAATACATACTTTACTTAACCAAGGACACCATATAACAATTAGTTCATAGGCTGCTAACTGGAGGATGCTGGCAAACCCAACTTCTGGTGGATTTCATACCTCTTTTGCTTTTTCAAGCAAATGTCATATTTTCAAGCATGCCAATTCTTATTTGTGAATAACTTTTATTTCTCTAAAAGTCTTTAGAAATCAAAAAATGCCTTACAATCTCTTCTAAGACACAGAATAAGCAGATGAGCAATTAGTGCAAAATGTCTGTAAATTGTCTTTCAAAAGTTTTATATGCAATGGTTATAAACTGTCAAATATAAGATAAAATACTGTGAAATAACCAAGTATGTGGGTGTCAGAATTTAATACTTTAAGTTTCAGAAGTCATCATCAGGTATTTGGGGTTTTCTTTGTTTCTTTCTTTCCTTTGTCATGTCTACTTGGACTGCACTGCTGACTGGCGAAAGTAGGAAGTAGAAAAAAGGGTCACCACTTTGTTCTTTGAAGACAGTCATCCAGTGATCTCCTCACAACACTGCTGATGTGTTATTTTTAAAATTCTGAAGGTATGTGGGAGACCAATCTGGGCCCTTTTCCTTACCTCCGATGAAATTCATCACTAACACCAGCCATGAAGTGTGGTGGATGGGAGGCATGGGAAAGGGTCGAGTAGGTGAGACTGCTAGAAGAGGCAGAAATGTTGGCCTGAGCTTTATTGTCATCTACTTTTAAGATGTTGCCTTCAGAAACCTTTCTGGCAGAAATTGGTTATCCCAGATTTATTAAAGTATTTCTGGAGAATACAATTATTCTCGTTTTGAATGGACAAAATAAAGTTTTACATGGCTCCTTGCTTACTGAGAACTTCCAACAGTGTCTTCACTCTCATTTTCCACAGAATTAGTTGACTGTGATGTTGCATAATCAATGCTCTTCAAGATCTTTTTATTTCTTTCTGCTTTGCCAATTGTGAAATATTCAATTCTGGGAATATAGTGCTGTTGAATGAGAGGTAGGTGTTCTACTCCAAAAATACTAATTTTACAATAGATTTCTCCATTGTTACATTTAATCCTTAGAGATTACACAGAAAATGTAGATTCAAGTTTTCGTTATGGTTGGGAGATTGTGTCAAAAGCCACCTGTGACCTGAGTTCCATAGATAGAAGAGGGGAAAATTTATCACATGATCAGCTTCCAGGGTTAGGAAAATAAATGATAAGCTGCACATCAGTAAAATATAGATTCTATGTGGAGAGCGCGAGTTAGGTTCTTTTCCATTTTCGTTGATTTGTAAATGTGTAGCTGTAGTCACCTGCTCAGTCTGAAGAAGAAATTTTTGTGATGTAACTTAAACCAGTGTTTTCTCCCATGAGTGGTTTTATTGGCCCTCCCTGTGAATATTTATAAAGCAAAATGTTATGCACTAGTGGGTAAAGTGTGTAAGTCTCAAGAAAGGCAATGTGTCATTGCTAATGAAACCTGCTAGTAGTAATCGCCTTGGTGATGTGTCATTGTCATTCTTTCATTGATATGAATGAGAAGACGTTGTTTTTTTACCTGGCTAGTTATTGTTGTTCCATACATAACTTGGAACTTTGTTGGTCAACATTCTCCAAAAGACAGTATTTATTCTGATGAACCTGTATTTTCAATGCATTTTACTTTTCCTGTTTGTGTTTGCAGATAGTGGGTATATTTAGGTCTTCTCAGTACTTCATCTGCTGAAGTGATGTCTTGCTCTTGGCTATTTTTAATTCTTTCCTTTGACACAAAGGTAGTGAATACTTTCATCTCTTTGTGTGTAAGATCACATGCATATTTAATGATGATACAACAAAGCCCCAGCTATGATTAAAAAGTGTCCCATATCATCAAACTGTCTTGTTGCCACACGATTTCCAAATTACTGCAAGCATACATAGCAACTTCAGCTGTATCGGTGAATCAGGGAATATATGTCAGCATTTTGATTTATCAAAATTTAAACCACAGTACACTTCAACACTAACGTTGACTCTAAACACAGTTTAGATATTAGATTGTCTGTTGTACCCATGCAGAGTTCAGAGTATTTTAAATTACTACAGAACTTTCATTTGTTGATATGTTTCAATGCTTCAGTGTTTCTTGGTGGAAAATGGCAAGTTTTGGACCCCAGTTACAGAAAAGTAGATACATATTTTTATATTAATAATATTATGTTAAAACATAGATGGCCTTGCAAAGCTTAAAAGGCAATACCATCTCCTAGTATAGAGTGCTTTTCAATATTTAAGCTCATACTTTATGATCCTGTAGAATTTCTAATTAAAATTAAAGTCTGATTTGTAATTAAAAAAATATTAGACTTGACAGGGAAAACGAAAAAACCATATCCAGACACTACTGAGGCTAATATTTTCCATCTAATTGATTTTGTAGTCAGATCTACTAAAGCTCAAGAAAAGCATTAAAATGACAATATATTACTACTTTTTCTAAAGAACTGAAAAAAGTCACCCTGACGGGAACATCATAGATCAAAGAAGGAAAGATAGTTCAAGGCTGTACTGAGTCTGGCTGGGATGGAGTTAGCTTTCATCATAGCAGCCAAAATGGTGCTGTGCTCCACACTCGTGACTAAAACAGTGTTGATAACACAACAGTGTTCTGTCTATGCTGAGCAGTTCTTGCACAGCATCCAGGCTATCTCTCCAAACCTCTCCCTTCCCCAAAGGCCAGCAGGCTGGGGGCGGGCAAGGGACTTGGAAGAGAAAGGGCTGGGACAGCTGACCCGACAGAACAAAGGGATGTCCCATACCATATGACTTCCTGCTCATCAGTTGGAGATGGGAGAAAGGAGAAGAAGGTGGGAGGCATTCATACCTAAGGCATTTGTCTTTCCAAACAACCACTGTGAGTTTCCAGGAAGTGCCTGGGCATTGCCTGCTGGTGGGAAGTAGTGAATGAATTCCTCTCTGTGCTTTTCATCCACATGCAGCTTTTGCTGCATCTCAACCCACGAGCTTTTCCATCTTATTTTATCCCCCTGTCCTGTTGAGGAGGAGGAGTGAAAGACCAACTAAATGCGAGTCTGGCAGCCAGACAAGATGAACCCACCACAAGGGCACATATCTTACTTTCAGGTTTTTGAGTTGCTTTGTTGTTGTTTTTGCAGGGATAATGAAATCAGTCAGAGAAGTTTGTGGGATATGAATGTGGTTTGGATTTGTGAGTTTAAATAAACTGAACTAGATTTCCAAATTTTTGACACGCACCTTTCGTTCCTTGAAAATCAAATCTATTATACCTTGTGGAGCTATCCCTAATTCTGTTAATTTAAGGACGGTCTGCTCCAGGTCACAAAAGAAACTGTGATTTACAAGGTTAACTGACTAATTGGCTTGGTTCAGACAGGAATGTCAATCCTCATTTTGCTTCTAAAGACATTAAGTGATATGCTAAGATACTTAATTCAGATTGACAAAATTTCTCATATATTCTATTAAGTTTCCAAAATGGCATACTGTCTGTCTTCATTTCACACCTTTTGCATTGGGATTATGCAACATGGGGAGTGGACATTGTCAATCTATCAGTATTTTCTGCAGGTGCTTCTCTTTCCGTCTCCTATCCTCAGGGTACCACTATTTCATTTTTCTTTTTTCCTCCTTCAGAAGAGAGTACTCAGAAAGAATTGTTTCTGAGTTTCCACGTGTAATGGCACAGTTGTGTCGCTTTATCAAGATACACACATTACACACAGTCTAAGATTCTCTGAACAGCCAGTTACCTTCAAGTCGTAAAGTGCATCCTCATTAACAGGCTAAAAATGGATCACAGTCTAGAAGTTTGTTTCTTATTGTATTTTTCTGGTGAACTTAGAAAAAATTTATCACCTCTCCATGAAGATTTAGGTTTACTGTCAGACTCAATGAAACTGTCAGACTGAAGGAAGGATGGCAGTTCCATGTATAATGTTTTAATTAAGGCACAAGTGTCCTTTTGCTAGAGTTGTAAAACAAATAGCTTAGTAAAGAATCACTTTAACATGAGCATATTCAGGATATATGGAGGGAAGTAAACCTTGACCTTTTTCAACAACGGAACAGTGTTCTCATGCAAGAACAGAAGAGCAGATGTATTCTGCTTTGGAGAAGTAAAATAAGGAAATCCAAATACTGTGAAATAAAGAAGAAACTTTTGAAACATATAGAATTATAAACTTACTCTAATGACTGCAGTCCTGAAGATCAAACAATGTTGTGGTTTCTTAGAAGAGAAATAATAATATTTTGTTTTGCACTTGGTTTTACTGCCTTGTTTTAAGTTAAATTGAAATTAGTATTGTTTGCTTTGTATCTTAAATTTACTTGTGGCTGTTTAGTTTCTTTGACACGAGCATATAACTAGTCACCAGGAGGTATCCACCTAGGTAACAGAGTCTTAACATTACTCAACATATTTACAAAGAGTATATAGAATCCTGCTTGCCTGAACACAATGGAGTACCACAGCTGATGACATTTTTCTTGCCTTCATCCCTTATGGCATTTCAGATCCTGATCCAAAGGCTTTCTCTTTAACCTCTTTCCAGGGTTGTGTCTCATTATTTTCGTGTTCACTGCTCCCATGTGTGCACGAGGCCTTTTGTGCTCCTTCTCTCTGGTTCCTGACCTCTACTGGTTGTTTCACTTCAAGCCAGTTCTCAAAAGACTGCTCTTGTGCTGTCCAAATCCACAGCCTTTCTAATTACACTTGGAATTTAATTTTTGACAGGGAATTTGTGTCTGTGTTTTGAGATTCCCCTTTTTCTTATATTTTAGCACAAAAAGGAAGTTCTTGTTTTACCAATGCTTTTAATCCAATACAGTCTGTATAGAAACTTAACCTTTTGATAGATATGGGTGTTTACCACAGTTTTCACATAGTAGTAGTGGTTCCCTTCTGTGGCTTTTCCAAAAAGAAAAGCTGCTGGAGAAGAAAGACCTGCTGGAGGAATAATTATCTGGAATCATATTTCTGCAGCTCAACTACTGACCCTTGCAGCTGCCAAATACCAGCTGAGGTACAAAACATCAGGCAAGAAATGTGAATTATATTGTGATACACACTGGGAACAGACAAACTGGTCTCCTTGTGTACCTAAACGATGGTTCCTGAGGCTCTACTCATGCAGAATAATTTGACTATTTCTGAGGAAAGAGTGGCTCTCAGTAGTTTAACATGGGTATCTGTATATATAGATCACTTCATAGTGTTGAATGAGGATCAAAGCAAAATAGGGTGAAAAATGTAAGAAGTTACATTACGTATTTATACGGTCCTTTACATACGCTGCTATGCCCTTAAAAACTGCTGGTAGTTTTATTTGCTAGTATTACATAACCCTCATTTACCTTTTAAGAGTACACAGGGTTGTCATCTTAGTTATCCTATGTGTAGCACCTACCACTGCTGAACTTGAACACTAACTGTACTTGCTCATGGAAAACAAAAACAGAAAATGGAAAGCTAGCAATGTAAATACAGAGCAAGTGGCATCATCTCTTGAGATATTGAAAAATTTTACTCAGTCCAAGTCAAATTCATTATTACTTTCAGTATTTTAGAAGCATATACACACACTCACAAGCATACACACGTGTGTTCCACCTGTGGCTAGTTTCACTCTTGATGCTCATAAGTTTTTCAGCTTTCTCTTTATATTTGGTGCTTAATCAGCTGGAAACACACAAAAGAATAGTCCATAAGAAGAAGCTAGACTTGAAAGCAAACTATTGTCAAGATACACATGAAATCCATTGGAATGAAGGAGGATAATGTTCCCACACTTGGAGTTCAGCCCTGCAAATGTTGAAATAACTGCTAGAAAATGAGGAACATATGGTTCTTTTTGTGGTTTTGTTTTTGTTTTCAGCATAGATATCTGATAGCTGGCACCATGATAAGTACTGGTAAATGGAACAAAGTCAAGTTAAGAAATTACGGTCTGCCTTTCAGAAAATTAGTTTGGATGATGGAAACATGCAAATGTATTTAGAAGCAAGATGGTGACTTTGTAGTTCAGTGACCTCTGTTTCATCTCTACACACGATTTCTAATAGATTGTTCTGAATTGTTCTTCTGACCACTTGCCAAGAAAATAATACTATTATTGCCAGGTCCCAAATAGCTCTGCAGTAACAATGTCAGAGTGAAACTATTAGTGGAATTACTATGTCAGAAAGGCATCTCACAAGCTAAGGACAGTCTGTGGCACAAGACCTCAAACTACCTTGTGATCTGTCTTGGCAATTCTGTCATATTTTCAAGTTAGTAGTTTCAACCATAACTTCTGAGCAATTGCAACATTGCAGACAAATACTGACATCAATGTCCACAGCCTTAAAGAACTGGAAAACCAGGAGGGAACTGCAGAGACTCTTGTCTTAGCTCAGCTGCTATAGCGCCTGGTGAATCTGAGATCTAGCAAGGGGACAATATTTTCCAGCACACCTGTATCTACTTGTCTTCTCTTCCAGTTTACACTCTTGCAATACATTTTAATGTTTTCTTATAACACTAGGAGACAAGGTGCGATAAAGAGACATAGAGATGAAATGACACTCTCTCATGTGGGCAGAAGTAACTCCATGCACTGATAGGTGCTGAGGGCTGGTGAGCAGCTTTGCAGAAAAAGACCTGAGAGTCCAGGTGGTCAAGTGGAACTTGAGCCAGAAATGTGTGCTTGCAACAATGACTGCCAATATCCTGATCTGCAAGAGGAAGACCACTGCTAGCAGGTTGAGGGAGATGACCCTTACACTCTTCTCAGCTCTGGTGAGGCCATGTCTGGAGTGCTGGGTCCGGTTCTGTGCTCCCCAGTACAAAAAGGTATCCTGCTTTAGCTGACCCCTCTTGGGCAGTGGGATCAGGCTAAGGGTCAAAATAGGTTCGCACCTCAACCATCCTGATTCTGTGATGCTGTGTTGGGAGTAGAATAAAAGGACATGTAAATCTAGGGAGTCCTGCTATAAATGAAACAACAACAAAAAAGGGGCAGTCTAATATACAGAGAATGCATAGACATATTAGGAAACTGTGGTTTCTGTCAAATGCATAGAGGGGGTAGCAGAAATCTGTTGGAGGAAGGAATAAAGATGGGTGCAAGGGAATACAGTGGTCTAGGACAGAGGACAGAGGAAGAGTATGGAGCTCACACAGAATCAAGCATGGAGAGATTGGGGAAGTACCTGCAGTTTCCTTTAGTCAAAAGGAAATGAGGCGTGCAAAGTGTTTTTCTGTTCTTAAAATGAAGGAGATAGGCTGTAAGGGAGCATACAGGTGTCTCGTAGGGTCCAGCAGAAGAATGTGGAAAATCTCTGCGGTGTTTTGGTTTCAGCCCCACAAAGGGAATGACATGGGTGAGCCATTTGAGTATCAGAATATTAGCTAACTCAGCCTTACTGACCCATCCTAAAAGGAGAAGGACTGTGATGAGAAGGAGAGCAAGTTAGGAGTTTGCAGGATTGGCAGGTTGAAGGCAGCAGTCATGGATAAAGAGCTATTGAATGCTAGGCAAGTAAAGCCTGGGCTTTAGGCAACAGACACAGGAACACACCAGATGGATTAGCAGGTGGTGTGGGCACAGCACAAGGAAAAGATGGGTAGAATACTGATAGAAGGAAAAAATATGACCAGATTCAGTAAAAGTCATCTGAATTCCAGTTCAAGCTGCTAAATTTCAGAAAGCAGAATCAGAAATCCATATGGGAATTTGCTGGGGATCCAGGACACTTGCCAAGACCTGATTCAATACAGAGCAAGTAGTTGATGAGACAAGATTCAGTGGTTTGGCTTATCAAAACTCTTGATGACTGCTTAGGTTTAGTCTAGACTTAGAAAGCCCTTCAATCTGCTCTGCGTGAATTTAGGACCGTCACTTCCCAGAGCTGCCGTGTAATGAAGGACGTATGATTTTAGGATAGGCACAGGCCAAGAAGCTCCTATACCACAGCCTATACAGAGTTAGTAAGTAGTAGTGCACAATATGCTTTTAATCTAAACACTGGTCTAACGCCTTTGGAAAATGACATATAGATTAAATGAATTATAGATTATAAGACTGTTAATGCTATGCAGTCAAGGAATCCTGAGTATTTTAGATAGCCTACCCCCGTCTCCCCTAAATTAAAAGTCACTAGTTCCTGCAGGCCAGACAAGAAGACAAAAGAAAGACAAAACAGAGAACTTTTCAATAAGAAGCTGAAGTTGTCAGGACTTGTTTCCTGAGGGATGAATTATCTGCCAGCTGTGCTGTGGACCAATCATACTCTGCTGATTCATGTGAGTAATCCTTTTTAAGTTAACACTCATGTAGCTCCATATGAGAAAATTTTCATCTGAGTCGGGACATAACTTCACAAACAGTATCATTTTTGGCACTTTGGCTGTCTTAATGGAGATGTATAAAGGAATCTATTGTTTTCTTGCTGGTGGCAATCTTGAGTTTTATTGTATCTGTTATTTATATCTTGTATTTTCCTTATTTCTATTATAACTCAGATTATTCTGTGCTGTATAAAGGCAAGAACTTCCATTCAGGAAAACCAACATTAGTGTAGCTACCAACGGAGTATTTTGGTATTTCACTGTATCAGGAATGTCCTATATTTTTGTCTTATATTTATGGGATTTGAAATGTACTTTTTTTGCTTTTTTTTTTCCAATTTTTTTTAATATTGATCACAGTGTTTAAGTACATGGAACTAATTTGCTAAACTTATTTATGTATAGAAGACCATGATGGTGCGAACTTTTTACCTTAATGTATAAAACCACTTTGAAAAAATACTCTTAATTGGGATAGTATCATGTATGACGTGGTCTGTGTAGGTGCTGCTATCCCACGCTTCTCAAGGAAAGACATCTCAATAATGTCTGTGACAAAACATAGATAGTGGGTTTTCAACTGTTTAATAACTACAGATATATTCTTCTTAGTTATTCATGGAAGAAATTTCAAATTTGGTTCAGCATCAGCTGAGGATCCACAGGCCTTGGCTTGAAGACCACAAGTGTAACATGACCTTTAAACTAATATGCTAATATCAGTTTATGTAATTTTCACACCCATATCTAAGGTGAATATCAAGGATAGCCCTATGGCTGTCCATAGGGACAATGACAATTTTACCCTTTGAATGTAAGCTACTTGAAATCAAGAATGTGTCTGCATCCCCTCTCTCATGCAGTATGGCATCTGCTCAGAAGCATTTGTATGAAGCATCTTTTCCATTAGAAAACATTGATTGAGTAAAATAAAATATTTTATGGGTGGGATTAGCTTTATTTCATATTTCAAAAAGAAAATTAATAAATATTTTTGTTTGATTTTGTGATAGAAGCTGAAACAAAAAAATCCAACTCAATATGTTTCAGCCCTACTGAAGTATAATGTTTTCATAATTTGTCATGTGAAATGTGAATGATATGGTACTTTTTTCACTGAAAATATTAGCATATAATCATCCAAATACTTCTTTCTAGTTCCAAGTAACTTTTTGAAGAGACTTTTCATCCCAGTTCAGAGTTTCAAAGTTCAAAAGTAACAGTTTTCTGAGGAAGAAAAACCGAACTGGTTGTAAGCAATTTGGAGATAGTATGTAGGAAACAGACACAAAGAATATGCAAATTTCCAGTATATTTTCTCACAACCTTTAACTTTCCTCTGCGTTTCTGCTATTAAGAGGTGCTTGTACTTCATCAGATGCTTTGCTGCAATTCCTCTTTACATCATCAGATTATTTTTATATTTTTTTTATTTTATCCTTATCAGGCCTTAATTTTTCCTATTGCACCATTTTTTGGTATCTGAAACACCTCTTTCATCCCACAGTACTAACAGGCTACTTTGGGATGGGTGATCACCCCACAAATTTCTGTAGAAATGCTGTGGTTAAAGCTCTAATCCTCACCCCATTTAAACAGGAATCTGTCTAAAACTGAGGTTATTACAAAACCACATTAAGAATTTGCAGTTTTGATCTGGTTTTATATCTTCTCTATGATTTTATAATTACCAACTTAATTATCTCCCAACAATTACCCTCAAATCACCATTTTTGGTTGTTTTTTTTCTCTTCAAAGTTGCTTGAACTATTTTAGAAGATATTTGGCCTACCAATAAACATTATGTCTCAGCTCAGCAACCCATGGAAAGATTTTTTTTTTCCCCAGGATGATTAGCAGGGTTTTGGATAGCAGTTAGTGCTGCTATTTGTATCATGCTGATGAGGGTTCACAAAAACTAATTCATAGCCCATAACAGATAACACCCTCAGTGTCAGGAAATTATTTTTCCTGACGGTGGTTCAGAGTTTGTTCTCCATCCTTTCTGCTCTGACAGTAAAGGGTTCTTAGGTAGATTATCTGTGAAGCCCTCTCTGTCTATGACTGAATCTGAAGGAAAACAGTGACATTTGTTGAAGCCACCTTTACAGTTTTCTTAGGCTCAGCTAGGGTTGTGTAAGCCTATACAGTTTGCTGAAAAAAATCATGTCAGTGGTAAGAGGGTTAACATCTACTGTTTACCACTAGCACATGAAAGTAGGAAAAGTAAAACTTATGAATAAAACATTAAACTTCCTTTCATCAACTGTTCTCCAACTCTGCCACCATAATGATAAAATCTTTAAATTCCTTACTGCCCTGACACTGAGGCCCTCCCTGCCCTGCACGATCCTGCCCATCCCTGTGGCTGCACACACCCTGTCAATGGCCCAGGACCCCACGTCAGCCCCCAGAGCCTCCCAAGGGAGGTGCCCAGTGCCTGGGGCTGAGGCTGCCCCAGTGCCCCCATTCCCCTGTTCCCCACTGGAGCAGTGGGATGGGCTCTGGATGCCAAGCTTTGTCCTGATGGAGCCACGAGGAGCCCCCATGGGGCCCTGACAGAGCTTTTCTCATGTCAAGAGTGCAGAAGTGAATGGTGGTGTTAAAACTATCTCCACAGAGCAATTGCTGTGTGTCTGACAAAGCAAACAAAAGGTTTGAAGCATCTTCTCATGCTCCTTAGTTCTCCAGTGCTCTGGATGGGAAAGGCTCTCTGCTGTGAGCCTCCTAAGCCTTGCCTCTGAGCACTGTCAGACACGTTTCAAAATGCTGCAGGGACTGGACTGCATTTGCACGGAAAATACATGTCAAACCTAACTGGCTTAGCATATTCCTATTATGTAGTGGATTATGCTTTAACTATCCTTAATTGTTTTCTAAAAATAACGCCTGAAAATTCAAGAGAAACCACCCAAATATACCACATTTCTCTGCCTCAGTCTCTTTTCCAAACATTTTCTCTAGTAGTGCTGTTTGGTTTAATTTATGAATCCCTTAATGTAAACTCTGGCAGTGTAGCTTGACAAAAAGATCTTGTATAATTTTTTAACATATACAATATTTCTCTTGTGGAATATATTCTCCCTCCCTCTGCCTCTCCCACTAGATATATAGCCAGCCTCCCTTTACACATATGTTTGTATGAATATATTCATTGGGTATATATATGTGCTTTTTTTAAAGAAAAACCCCAGCTGATAGTCTTAGGCCTCATAGGAATAATAGCTCTTCCCATGGAGAAAGGATGTCATTTAACTGACAATGTAGGAGTGTAGCAGCAGCTATAGAACACCTCTTCTCTACTGTTTCTACACTAGACAAATATGTTTTCATCTAACAATGAGGATTTATGATGACTGAGTCAAAGGCATGGCTGAAGTACACCAGTGAGTAGCATGGCTAAATAGAATACATTAAGACTGAGATTCAAGGTACAAATAGCTGTTTCAGAAGCAAAGCATATTCACAAGGTCCTTGCAGATGCTCAGTGACACTATCAGGGACAATAATTGCAGGACAACATCACTAGGAAGGTGACTGCAATGTACAAAGCACTCCAGTTTTCTGCAAGACAGTTACCTAAAAGTCAAGATCTTCAGGAGCTCATCCCGAGTCCTTAGCTTCCTGTAGGGGTTCAGGCTCTGGAGGTGACAGCTAAATTTTGGTTAGTGTGGGGATTCCTGAAACGTTTGAAGTTTGGTTTGAACCTACAAAAGGCATGGTGGCTGCTTGCCTTGGAGAAACATGATGGGGGAGCATAGCCTGTCTGGCACAATTTTCCCAAACCAGTGGACTCCAGAAATCTGTCAGAAATCCAGGCAGGATTTGCTGTCTTCCATCTGCCTGGTTCAAAGTCTAGCCATCTGGGCAAATAAACCTTTACTTCCCTTCATTTTAACTTTTTTAATAGGAAAATAAAGAGCAGATTTAAACACTATTAAAAGAAGTTTAAAATGAATGCAGCAATGTGGCCCCCAAATAATGTACTGAGCTCAAACCGTGGTACTTTTTCTTGTTTGTATTACCCATTCGTTCCAACATTCGCCACTGGGACTAGTAAAGCACTTGGCATTCACTGTTTCTAGTGTGTACATGAAACTCGAGGTCTCTAGAAGTAGAGGAAGAGTTTCTGACTGTTGCAGACATTGTGATTTACCCGCAGGCTCTGTGTCTGGCTTTGTCTTTGTGAGGATCCGTCACAGGAGAAATCTGCCAACTTGCTGCCCTTTTACAAGTCTCCCAGGCCTTTCTGAAGTCTGAAATTTTCTTACAAGATGGGTACTTCTCTGTTTTGACACTCTATACATCAGAATACGGGCAAGGTTTTGACATGAAGCTGACTGATGCTCTGCTATCTTTCGTGTCAGAGTGCTGAGCAGCCCAGGATGTCCACATCCCTAGCTCTAGGGCAGTCCAGACTGAAGTTTGTTATGGTTATCCCAGATCTCCTACATGGAACTGGGAAATTGGCCAGTTTGGGGTTTCTGATTCTTCAGCTTGGACCCAGGAAATGTTAGGATGTCAACTGGAGCTAACTGGTTATGCAGTTTTGGAAGGATGAATACTCTCAATTCACAAACTGACAAATGCATTACATAGAGGATAGCTAGTTTGGACATGCAAATGCTATTGTTTTAAGTAAGAAAAAACGTGTAGCTGCTACAGTTTAAGAAGTAACTAAAAGAGGCAGCATAATTTTTAATTAAAGCAGTACTTGTCCACAAGTCTAAACTTATGCAGTACTCCCAGAAACTAAGAAGATATAAATACCCTTGGCATTAGTTCTACCTGTCTTGAGGGAAAAAGTGATGTATCAAAGTTAGCTGCTTCCATCATAATTTTCAAGGTAATGGAAATACCTCACAGATCACTGAAATAAATTTGCCTAAATGCTTAAAGGTTATGCTTAGATTTTTGCCTCTGAGATACAGCATTTCTGAGCTTGTAGGCACAGAGCACAGAGATGAACATTTAGTGAGTTGATTGAAGACTTTGTTATAGTTATTTTGTAGCCATGAATAATCTTTCAGAAAATAAAATTTTGAAAAGGCGAGACCTGAAATTTTCCATTTTTACAAGATTCCTTTGAATGACCAGTACCAACATATATCAAAAAGTATGACAGAATGACCAAAGTTGTGGTCAGCTAGTAAAGGAGTAAGTAAAGGAGCTTTCTCTAAACAAGAGGAAATAGCACCTGTATCTACATCGTGCACAGATGCACATGGAGATGAATCCTTATTATGAACTCTATTTATGGCATGTATGGTTAGACATCTGGTAGAATGATGATGATTTGTGTAGGGGCCCTTAAAATACAGGCTGAATAACCCCACTGCCTTCACTCCCCCATGAAAGCAAAGTGTAAATTCGGTTTTAAGGACAGCTAACACTTTTCATTCGGTTTTAAAGATCTGTTTTAAAGCAATTTCTTACTTGGCAGATGGGTAATTTTGTCTTCACTTACATCTGTTGAGGTGCGAATTAATTTTCACTCCACACTGCAAGTTATTCCATTTTTGCAATAGAAATTGTATCAATAAGATATAAATTCAGTTCTATGCTAGCACAACGCTTTTACTGACTGTAGAAATATGCTGGACTCTGCAAATATGGAATTGTTTTGAATTTGTGTTATTGCAATGCTAAATATACCAGAAGGATAAAAATATTTATATTTGTACGAGTGGTTGAGTGTTTAATATTTCTTACTTTTCCTTAGGAAGAAATTACACTTTGTTATATTATTATATTAATGTCACTTAATATAGTTACTTTGACGTGCAAGTTAGTTGGTTCTTGAAGTAATCATGCAGTTGATAATACACAGAAAGGCAAGTTTCTCTCTGAGATGATTAATTGTATGTTTTGACATGCACTTTGTCATAAGGCATTATTATTAAAATATCAGGTGACTTTTTGCATCAGTAATATCTTCTATTCTGCAGACATTCCAAGTTATGGTTTTCTACTTCAAAATGTGCTGTCTGTGCTCACTTATGCACTTTAGCATTAAAAAAAAATTTAAAATTTAAACTTGCACTATTTAGAAAGGCCGAAAGTTTTGTTCACAGCATTAGTAATCATACTTTGTCTAATTTCACAAGTAATTTATTTGTATTCAAAGGTTGTTCTAAGAACAATTGTTTTCAATATAGCTTTAATTATTGCCATATATTTTCCATAGTGGTATGGAGCTGAAAACAATACTACAAAAATTAAAAAACCAAATCAAATGATGCAAGAATAGAATAAGAAAATATGTACTTTTTTTTTGTCTCTAAACAATTTGGCCTTATAATAAGCAGAAATTAAAAGTGCATGAGTAGTTTTCTTAATTAACATTAATTAGAAGCACAAAAGTTGATAGATTAAAAAAATAGTCTGTTTTCCCTAACATACATTTGTAACTCTGTGCCTACTGAAAATACTAAAACATATATTAAATTAAACTTATGATTTTAATTAATTACTTAAATGTGCCAGTAATTACAAGTTTTCTCAGAGGAAAAAGGCACTTTGTAGCCCTGACAGCATAGCTGGCACAGATAAATAATACTTTTTTATAAATAGAAATGGATTTTAGTAACACAGATGTCAGTGAAAATTATTTGCAATTTTACCTAAGTCAGAGAGCACATATTCTCTCTATCAGAATATGTGGTAGGGGCCTTGCATCCTTTAAAATTTTCTGCAGGCAAACATACCAAGTCTTATTAGTTATTTTAGTACAATCTGTAGAAATGTCTTAAAATTACAAAATATGCAAAAAAATGTAATTATGGAGTTTAAAAGACACAACTCATGTTTTAGATCTAGTCAATGTTGTATGTGTGCAGTTATTAGATATATATTTAAAATGTATGTGAATAGTCCACAAATCATGTTGCAAATGTATGAGATTTTTGAGTGAAATGGTGCCAGTTCTAAAGAATTATGCAATGTTATGTCTGTCTTTGATTTACTGCATTTTGGTGTTGGAATTTGCTTTGAACTGGATCAATCCTGTCAGCTGTTGTCCTGTTCTTTATAGGCTCTGTAAATAATCAAATCTAAATACATTTGTAGTTACCCACCTTGTCATATATAGCTGGTGAGCAATCAATTTCTGGTGAGCAATAAAGAAAAAGGACATATTTTCAAGGACTTCTATTTGATTTGTATTTGTTGCTGCCTTTGGCTTTAGCACAGTAGAGGAACATACAAACACGCTTCGTTGCTTTTCTTAGAAAACAATTTTCCACTTTGGAAGAAGTCTGAGAGAGAAGCTTAGGAAACTTTCCTTTTTCTTTTTTCTCTTTTTTCTTTTTTCTTTTTTCTTTTTTCTTTTTTCTTTTTTCGCAAGTGCAAATATTCTCTATTCATGTTAAAAAATTCATTCAATAAAAATACATGAAACACATATTTAAATCTCTTAAATTTGGCCAAGTACAAAATGAATATCCACAGTGAAATTTACTTCTTTAAAATTCCCTTGAAATTCCAGTCATCTTACTCATTTTTGTGCTGTTTTCTAAAAATGGGGCATAATCACTTTTCTAAGAGAAAAATGAACTCTACTAACTCCCTTGAGAAAAGTTTTCTTGAGGACACTTTCACAGTAGTAGATTTTGGCTTTGTTCTCCTGGAAAAAAAAGAGTAGACTGATGAACGAATGCTTCCAAAAGCACTGAGTAAGTGAAAACCTTTAGTTTGCAATACAACTCTGAATGCAGCCCTGATAACAGCTGTTGGCAGCACTTAGTCTATAATACGTAGTATATACACATTTCTTCTGCTATGTTTGGAACTGTTATAACTACAATACCTATTTGCACTGGTGAGGCTGCACCTCGAGTACTGTGTCCGGTTCTGGGCACTACAAGAAAAGCATTGAGGTGCCTAGAGTGTGTCCAGAGAAGGGCAACAAGGCTTGCGAAGGGTCTAGAGGGTAAGTCATACTTGGAGTGGCTGAGGGAACTGGGATTGTTTATCCAGGAGAAGAGTAAGCTCAGGGGTGACCTTATTGCCTTCTACAATTCCCTGACAGGAGGGTACAGCCAGCTGAGGGTTGATTTCTTCTGCCATGCAACCAATGACCAGGATGAGAAGACATAGCCTCAAGCTACATAAGGGGAGGATATCAGAAGGAATTTCTTCATGGAAAGGGTTTTTAAACATTGGAATGGTCTGCCCAGGGAGGTGGTGGAGTCACCATCCCTGGAGGTGTTTAAGAAATGACTGGACATGGCACTGAGTGCCATGGACTCCTTGGCAAGGTGGTGGTTGGTCAAAAATGGGGGACTTGATGGTCGCAGGGGTCTTATCCAACATAAATGATTCTGTGATTCTGTGATTTTGTTTCTTTCAGAAATTAAGTTTACTTCAATGTGGTTTTGTTTCACAGTGAGGAAGTTTCAACGTTTTTTTTTTTTTTTCCCCACATGATGACCTGAAATTGTTAATTTAGCTGAAGAACATGTATTTACTTTGGTTATTAAGAATTCAATTTTTCTTGGAGAAAACGTTCATGGTAATGTATTGGAGATCTCCATCACCGTGAAGTCTATTCTCTTCAGCCAGCATCAGTGGCTGAATTTTTTTGTCTAGTGGACAAAATTTTGACCTTCCTGTGGAAATTGTGGTTGGATCATAGAACTTCTAATCAGACAAATGGCTTACATCTTTCACATAGTTGCATTCTATACACCATGAACATGGATACATATTATTGGACATGTATGCTACTACGAAGCTCCTTTTTTTGAGACATAATCACAGGCTAAAATTCTTGAATTTGATTTTGCATTATGCTTACTTTAAAGAATCAAACTTGTTCTTGCAAAACTTGTCACCAGTATGGCAGAATTTTGTGGTGAAATACTCATATTTTTAGTACTGTATAACTGGTCCCATGATGTCATTCCTTCATAGACTTTTTCTCACATACTACTAACTTACTAAGCAGACATTCAGACTTGCAGCACCCCTGTACATGTGGGGAGGGGAAAATGAAAAAAGGAGTACAGTTAGTGAAGCACATTTGGAAACAAATCTGCTCTAGATACATCAGCTGAACTTTAATGGTAATTATAGTGTCAATAATCAAGATATATAGTATATGTTTTTCAGTATGATTGTTGTGTTAACCTGGATTGCTTATCATGTCATTTCAGTAAAGTATGAAATGGAAAATGAATATTTACATAATAAATTATTTACTTTTTTTTTTTTTAAATTAATGGGCAATCTGGCTCTTCCCAGAATAGATATAAGTTCTCAGTTCAGTAACACTGTAAATAACTTATCCAAATTAATAAAAATGGGGAAAGGAGCCCAACAAAAATCTGTTTCTTTTCTACAAAATTCTAAACATTTTTTAAAGAGTGCTGTCTTAACCTGGAATGGAGTTTTATTGTGTACATATGCATGTACTTTTTGACCTTTTAGCCTATTAAAAGTTGTCACAGAAAAAAAAGACAAAATAAAAGTAGAAGAATGTCTATTTTAAATATCACTTTAAATTATTTTATGTATTGACTATAATTTTGTTCAAGTTTTAGTTAGACATTTCAAATCAGACTTTTTAACAATTCCTCCTGTCCTTATTTGTATCAAATTGTGCATTTAAAATTAAACAAAGTAGCGTGAAGAGCCAAAACAGCCAAATTTGATTTATGTGCATTACAGACAGAGAATGAGTGAAACCATGTGCAAACACAGGACTTGGTGCTGGGATATGCAGGATAGTATTTTGTTAGCTGAAGAGGAGCTTCAGTATAACTTGAAAACACATCTGTGGCTGATAAGGCAACAGGATTAGGACGAGAAGGACAGGACAGTTGAACCATTACCATTAGTCAGTGTTTTCCCATCCTGAAGGAGGGCTTATACTATTTTGTTGTAGGGCCTTTTAGCAAGAACATAAAGTAAAAGACCATTTTTTCTTACTTTATGAAAATATTTTGCATAATTGTGAAATCTTCTTTCATTCTTCAGAATTATATGTTATGTCAAAATTATTAGCTTCCATTCCTCTTAGGATTGCAACACAGAAATCTCAAAAACCTGAAAGGCTTGGTTCCTGCTGAATTTCACAAGCTGACACTTCTCATGTCATTTTTATGGTGATGAGAGAAGTCAGTTAATCTGTGATTTTTAATACTAATTGGACATTTAAATTAATAAATTCACATTAACTGCAGCTAACCTCTTTCTGAGATGGCTTCCCTCCCCTGAGCTGCTCCCTACTTCAACTCAAAGAGTTGGAGTAGTTGTCACTGTTGTGCCAAGATGTGGGTGTTCCAGCAGAGATTAAGTCAAGCTTTCTTTTGGAAGACAAGGTCAAAAGAGATTGTTTCAAGGTTTATAACACCAGCAGATTTTTTTTATGGTAGGCAACAACTTTTTAAAAAAAGTAATTTAATATTAAAACTAAAAAACCTCGATCATCATCATCATCAATTTTGGAAACATGGGGATTTAGGGAATGCTTGCAAGTTTTGCAGTTGTATAAAACTTCTTACAAACTTTTGTGCTAAGAACCAAGCACCAAGTTCAAGTTGTTTCTAAGTGGGATTTGAAGACTAAAATGAAGATTACACAGCCTTGAAAAATAACCCTACAGAGGAAACTTAGGACTTCTGTCTGCACATCACATCTCTCTTTGAGCACCATCCTTGTGATGTCAAAATGTTTTTACTTTTCCTTTACCAGTTTCTTATAAAACCTCCTGAAACAAGACTAATAGGAATGGATATTTTGATTGCAACTTAGTCCTTGTTTTGTGGGGAGCAGAGCAAAGCAAACCAAACAGCGTTCCCATAAGCCTTTTGATATGTGCAGTCTATTTGGTTTGTGATTTAACCAGTATTGAAATGTATGCCTCTTTCTGCTAAATCAGAAATCTAAATGCACAATCTTAGACCATAGGGACAACAAATATGTTTCTGGCATACTACAGGGAGCTCTGTCTGCCAATCAACCATATTGATTATTTATGTCAAACATTTCTTTAGCACTCTAAACCATAAAAAGAAAAATCAACAATACGTATTAGATTTTTTTCTGCTGCTACACCATTAAGGTCTAGATTTATCTATCTTTCTGTATTCGGTTAATTTAATCAAAAAAACAAGTTTGTGATATAAGAATTGAGAAATTCTTGTGAATGACTAGATGTATGTATATTAATCAAATTCTATTGCCGAGCTATTATGTTATAAACTCATAAGAGTAAAATATCATATATAAAATAATGTTTCACCATTTGTTCACCAGTCAACCTTATTTGTGTCAGCTGTTACCTCAGTTAAAGACATGCCTAATTATTTTTTCAATAAGAATATTTCTGTGTGTTATTTTCATTCCAAATATCCTGATATAGTTTCTTTCATACCCTACTGCAGCAAATTGTCTCAGCCTGTTATTTAAAGTCTTCTTCCCGAACACAAATTATTCTATAGTTAAGAAGTTTATAGACTATATCAAAATTAATTTACATCTGTTCAAAAAAAAATCCTGGTTTATCTCTAAATAAAGAATTTAACTATAGGTAAAGACTACAATGTTGTTTAAGCTGCAAATTGCTTGGTTTGCATTTTGCTTAGGGGTTTGTTATCTCTGCCTTAATCGTTCCTAAATCCTCCTAAGATTCAGAGCTTTGCAGGCAAACTCAGATGTAAAAGAAAATATTTAGACAACCACAAATCCTTACAGAGGATATAAGCCACCTAACCTTGCTGAGGATTTACCTGCCAGCACCTGCCTCTTTGTTTACCAGATCTCATTCTGTCACTCCAACTGAAACTGGTGGTCCTGATACCCTTGCAGCAGCTGCAGCAGCAACTTGTGTCCTTACTTTTTCCCTTCTGTGACACTTTCTTGCCATGGCTCTCAGGAGAGTTTTTTAAAAGAAAGCAAACGGGAAAGGCAATCCTCCTCTTTTTTTTTCAAAGTCAATACTTAGGGAAATATCTATTGATGCAGTCTGCTCTCATTACTTTTGCTGGACATTTCTTCTCAACTTCAAGGATGACTTACAGTTTTATGTTAAGTCCCAGCCCCACTTGCAAGTGGGGTGGGTGCAATCCTGGTTGTACAGTTTGATCTCTCTGCATTCAAGTCTAAGACAAGTATTTCATCTTCAAAGTGTATATATAATGGAAAAATCTGACAGACAGGATGCTGGTAAAAGGGAGGTCAGTGCAATACTTCTGGGAATCAAAGCCAGCTTGAGCTCAGCGGGGATTTACGTCTGCTGGCTCTTGATGATACTTCATGTAGTTTCTCAATGGTAATGCCATCCGCTGGCACAAGAAAGACATCCTCTCATTGTAATGTATATACATGGGTAGCTAAGATATGGGATGACAGAAAAAAGAGAGAGCATTATGTATTGCTAGGAAATCTAGAATTACTCCCAAAGAACCCATACCTGTATAAGAAAGAAAAAAACCCCAAACAATTCACAGCAAAAAACCAAAATCCAAAACTAGTGATAAAAGCCAAAACAAAGAAAAAAAGAAGGTCTCTGGTAGACTTAGGTCTTTAGCAAATCAGTATGTAATTTTTTTTGGTGCTGTTCAGGTCTCACACTTCTTTGTTCTTTTCTTTCTGCCTCTTCTATACCTCCACTCAAGATGTACATGTTGAAGAGATGGAAAATGTAGTATGAAAGGAAGGGTGAATGTCATAACCCACACAACTAACTCAAACAAAAGCAAAACAAATGCCAATATTTTTCTGTGGTTTCATCTCAGTTACTGAGCACATTTTTTACATAGCTGTAGAAAGGTAATGTTGTTGGAAAGCAGATCTGTGAAGGATGACTGTATGTCTGTTCTCTATACACTGTACACACCTGAATTGCAAAATTGCACAAACTACATGAACTCAATCACTCTAGGCCACAGTCTTCCTTAGTTTGCATGCTAGCATGAACAATAATACTTACCTCTTCAGTCATATTCATTTGACTAATCTGGAGAGAGCTTTTTAAAATAGAACAAGAAGTTGGAAAAGCTAGACAGAAAGGACAAAGTGGTGTACAGTTATAAAAATACAGGGGTATCAAAAAGTTACTTTGCTACAATTTAAATGATTATTTATAGGCCCTTCTGAAACAGTCTTAAATGGAAAAACTGGAAAGATTTGGTCTCTGAGAGGAAAAAGAAAGCCTTGACTTTTACTTGCTTTTCATTTGAAGAACTTGCTAACATCATTCAGGGTTAATTGTCACGTTCATATACGAACAGAATGTTCTAATCATTCTAAATAAATATGTCAATCCTATGATTGGTTCAAAGGAATGGAGATTTTTGGCTTCACAATTCCTTACTCATCCTCCTTGTCTTCTGGAAAATGGACAGAGGTTTTTGTTTGTTTTTCAAGAATTCTTTTTCCTCTACTGACACGCTCCTAAAAAATGTTTTTTGCACAGATCAAAAAGACACGCAATAATGAGACTTATCAAACAATATTTTTCTGAGGAATTTTAAATATCATCTTATTTGAATTTCATACAATTATGTTATCAATCTATTAATGTAGCACAAAGAAATGTGGGGGATATCTTAATTCACAACTAGCTGAGTATGCATTTGCAGAAAGCTTAATTTTTGCAATGGAGAACACTTGTGTATGAAATGATGAGATATAAATATTATAAAGAAATGCTCTTTTTAGAATGTCTTTATAGGACAGTAAGATAGGATACATTTGTTTAGATGGTACGTAAGAGGTGTAAGATGCCCAATGCCTTATCTATCAGTGGATGGGTGTTTTCTATTTAAACACCTTTTTTTTTTCTGGAAACAAGACAAATCCCAAACCCCGTATATTTTGATTGTAGGCCACAGTCTCAGCACAATTTTATTGACAGGAATAACAGTCATGTTGTATTTCGATGCATTCTGAATTCTGCTACAAAGATAATGTTTTAGCCTATGCAATGATCATGTCTTTGCACGCTTTTAATTTCTGAGACAGCAAATCTAATGTAATCATCTCCACTGCAAGGATTCTTTATATTTATTTCTATAAGAGAAAAAAAAAATTGCTTATTTCTTACCAACTTCCATCTCTGATGGACCTACAGTATGAGTTTTTGTTTATTATTTCCTCATTACTTACTCTGTGTCCTGGTTTTGGCCAAGGTCAGGGTTAATTTTTTGCAGTAACCGTGAGGGGCGGAGCCTGGAGATGTGTGGGCATGACCAAGACCCTAATGTAATACAATATTACATCATTTCAAGGGATGGGGGAAAGGGATTGATTCTCTCTCTCTTCTGGGAGGTAAGAGCAGGTAGGCTGTGTCTTTCCTAACATGAGTCTCTACATGCTTGGAAGTATGCCAATAACTTTGGAGTTTTTGAGTTACTTGTGGCAGTCAAAGGGGTTTCAGACAAATTGATAAGTAATCAGCTGCCATATAACCTTCAAAACTATGTAAAAGTTGGGATGGGCATATGTGTACTGAGATGTAAATGGATCTTGCACGGTGCAGTTCAAGCATGAGAAGACAGGAAGGTAGTGCTCAGTTATCTGGAGAAAATGGAGAGGATTTGTGTAGGTCAAACCTTTGAATGTAAGCCAATTAGAACTTCTCAGTAGTAATGAATTTTGTCTGTTTCACAGTAACTAGAAGACTTGCAATGTAAAGATGATGTTTTATTTTAAACAATAGATGGCAAGAAGAAAAACACGGGGGAGGAATTAAAAGAATGGGTCAAGATGAGCCACTTCATAGCCTGAGGGTTTTTAAGAAATGATGCCAGGACAATAGTCCTAGGAATACATCAGATCAAAAGAACAACTACAGAATTGAATAACAGACCTTTAAGATTGATAAGAGAACTGTATAGGGGAGCTATCTTAAATTGCTGTTGAAATTATTGCCAAGCAGTGTCATTCTGGGAAAACAAAAGCTATGCCTGTGGAATTTGGTCAAGATCCCCCCTTTTTTCCTCCCCTTTGTTTTTATTGCATAACTGATGTTACATTTGCAACTGTACACTAACTTAGAATAAAACTTCTGTGGGAAAGAGGAGAAAAGTTGTTAACAGACTGAACAGACATTATTGATGCAAAAAATACACACACTTGAGGCCCACTCTAAGAATGGGAGAAATACATAATTCTGTCTTGGGAAATGTGGGAGACTGGAAAGTTATAGTCAGAGGCATTACACAGTGAACAAATGTTCAGCTGTCTCTGAATAGGGTCATTATCTTTTAAGAACTTCTATTCACTTACCTTAAACATGTAAGAAAACAGTCAGTACTGTATGAACCCCCCCTCCGAGTACTCTAGTACTGAAGGGAACCAGACCTGAAAGAAGCCACCCTTTTCCTGTATCACAGAAGTCACCCTTTTATATATCACAGAATCAATGCAATCTGGTGCAGAATATCACTAGTAGCATTTATGTCTCCAGCAGATAATCAGCCTTGCCTTGAGGATCCTCTCTTCCCTTCTCCACTCCTCCATGTACAGTGCTTTGCTGTTTCAATTACATATAGATGACTATTTTCCAGAAGGTAAATAATTTCTTATTGTGAGAAATGCCTATTTCGTTTCTTTCAGGATGTTACTTCCTTAGCTATTGTTATTCAGTAACCAAGCCATAAATAACATTTTTCTTATCAAAACTAGGATACATAAGGGAGAATTATTCTTGTGCCATGTGGTTTATTACAAAACTGGTTTAAATAACGTCCAGTTTCTATTGGACTGACTGAAGACTTCAATTCAGGGGATCCAACCTGACTAAGCGGCTTCTCACACAGAAAAAAAATCTCAATTTCTTGCCCTTTGTGGAGGAAAAGAGTGATAACAATAATAACAACAAAACATCTTGGAAAATATGTAAGTTCTACTCTCCACCAGTTTGGCTTGAATTATTCTGGAGCAAAAGTAAGTGGAAGTACTTTAGGATTCACCAGAGCGGTTTTTTTAATTCATGAAAGTTATCATGTAAATTTCTGGCTTAAAGAAAGAGCTCCTAATAAATAATAAAGTTGTAGAAAAATGGAAACTCAACAGGGATTACATTCACATGCTGTACTTCTTGATCCCTAGTACTCTCCTTTGGGAACAAATAATTGGATGATTAAGTGTGATCTTAAGCAGTGACCTTCTGAATAACTCCAAAAACCATGCACCTGGGAGATTTAAGTGGTATACTAAGTATCTGTAAGAGCAAGCTGAAAGTGGTAATTACATTGAAAGCCAGTGTAATTGTTTGGGGATCAATTGTCAAACACTGGCAAACTTAAAAAAGTTAATGAAAGCTCAGTACACAGACTCATGTGACTTCAGTGATTTTCAGATAATTAAGGACCAGGTTAGAAGGCAGTGTGAGGAAAATAAAAAGCTATTTAGTTGCTTTTGTTGAGTGACATTTGAAGGGATGCAGGATGTAAATATTTTTGTTAGAACAGAGTCCACTTTAAAAAAAAAAATCTGTTTTTTGCCTCAGATATAACATTTAGCTGTTAAGAAGTGACACTTTTTAATTGAAGTAATGATGAACTGCTCCCCACCCCTACTCCCCTTCCTGTCATGGGAAACCCCTCAGTGTAGCTCTGCCACTGGAGAAAGTACCTTGAAGGTTAAGGGACAAGAAATCTCTGGATTTCTCCACTAGCTTTCCATTATAAAGCTGTTTTAGCAGGATGGGGAGAGGCTTTCTGTGTTGTACAGAATGGAAGTCCCCAGTGTGAACATCTGTTATAGTAGAAGGCAGGGTGTCACACATGCTGTAGGCAATGTTAAGAATATTACATCTTCCCAGTGTTCTTGGTGCTGGATCAGTCTAGAAGGGAATTATTTTCCTTCACAGTAGCCCATATGGTGGTGGGCTTTGCATTTGGGGCTAAAACAGTCCTGACAGCACACCAGTGTTTGCCTGTTGCTGAACAGTGCTTCCATAGCACCAAGCATTTTTGGTTTTACCCACTCTGACCCCTTTGAGGGAAAGGAGGAGGAAGGGAGATCATTCATGGTCATGGCACTTGTTTTCCCCAGTGACCATTATGCATGCTGAGACCCTGCTTTCCAAGTATGTACTGGACATCAGCCTACTGATGGGAAGTAGTGAATAAATTCTTCATTTCGCTTTGGTTGTGCACACAACCTTTGATTCACTCATTTAACTCTCCTCATGTCAGTGCACAAGTCTTCTTGTCTTCTTTCTATTTTCTGTCCATACCACAGGAAAGGGGAATGAGTGAGTGGCAGGGTGAGTGCTCTGCTGCTGGTCGTAGTCAACCCACCACACCCTCTCCTCTTTGCTCCTTAGAAATGCAGCTCCTTGGAAAGGTTTTTGAGATTTTTCCTTAATAGTAGGATTTGTACATCAGAAGGAGGAACACTTAGCTTGGTGATTTACTGCCTTTGCTACCTAACTCTAGACATGCTGGTAAATGGTGGGGCTACGCATCTTTTTAGACCCTTCCATCACTCTCACACCATTTCAGGGAACTGTATCCAGCACCAATATCTGACCAGTATCCTCATCCCATATAAGATTGAATTTTCCTTAGATCCTGGGAAACAGCAGGAATGTCACAGAAGGAGCTTTGACTGTTTCCCGTTCCCTAAAAAAAGGCTTATTTTCTAAAGAGTGGTAGTTTCCTGTGGATGCAGACCTGGATGACTGTGTCTATACAAAATTTACATGGCAGAAATCATACAAGATGAATATGAAAGTTCTGTAGGGGAAAAAAAAGGTTCATATATATATCTGACAACCAAGGATTGATATAGTAAACCCACTGCTTTGTTTGAACAGGAAGATTCTCTAGTTTTTTTCCTCAGGGACCTCATCTTAACAGCCTATTGGCCTCACCTCTCCTGTCAACTGACGTCATGAAAGAGCTCTCTAACACCAAGAGCAGCTGTTTATCTAAACAAGCAATGTCATGTAAGTGTCTCTAGAGCAATCTGATGTCTCTGTTGTTAAATGTTTTCTTTCTGCAGAAGAATTCACCTGCTGCCTGGTTAGGAGGCTGACCTCTTCTGAAGAGCATTTGTTGTATATTTGAAGTGCTGTATGAAAGATTGGCATTTGTATGCAGTAGACACAACAAGTCTCCTGTTCCATTCTTCTGTCTCTTCTCACAGCACCAGACCTTCATACCCATCCTGGCTTTTATCCCATTTGCTTGCTCT
Organism: Ptilonorhynchus violaceus; assembly: GCA_013397565.1. Classification (NCBI taxonomy): domain Eukaryota; kingdom Metazoa; phylum Chordata; class Aves; order Passeriformes; family Ptilonorhynchidae; genus Ptilonorhynchus; species Ptilonorhynchus violaceus. The sequence continues at coordinate 1,389,059 of VZRJ01011173.1, forward strand.
GCAGTCTGGGTCCTTTTCTTCCTCTCTGCTGGAAAAAGGCATCTGGTGTCATCTCCACCTTTATAATGCTGTGCTTCTCATGGGTCCATTCTGTTCTTTCTCATTTAACTGGTGGTGTATGTCAGGTTCCTCCTACAGTTGATTCTGTTTCTGCCTATTCATTTCAGGAAACTGAAATGAATTCAGCACCAGAATCTGACCAGTTGCTTGTTTTAATTTGATTTTGGAAACCTCCAGATTGATATGCCAATAGTACAATAAAAACATCTGAGTATCCATCAGAAGATGCTGAAATCATGCTGTAAAATACTTAAGCCAGTATTGCAGGATTATCCTGCATCTGAAAACAGTATTCAGACCATGTGACATGCTGGTCATATTGGAATAAGCACTTAACAGGCAAAACTCCCACTGAAATGAATGCGACACATTTGAAACACTTGGCAGTTTCTGCCACCCTAAAATAAGGTAAGCTTGCTTCAGTCAGAAGTACTTCCCTCCAGAAATTTATGCCCATATTACTTAAAAATATAAGCTTTCACTTGCCTATTATTGAAGCTAACAGATATTTTCTGTGTCATGAAAGCACTGGGGTCTGACACAACCTTATTTCCAGGTCTAATACGGTTTCTAGATTAGTTTCATTCCTCTAACTTTTTTTTTTTCTACTTCAACAGATTTACTGAAAAAAAAAATGGTAACAGGAAATGATTATCAGCTAAGAAGTGTTCATAAACACATTGGGAAACTTTACTTCAAGTCAGGAAACATTGTAACAAGATTAATTTTGCTGCAGCTGTGCTTCCACAGCAAGGATCTAAACAGACCTGAGCAATTCTGAGTCACTTTTGCACTTTTTGCTGATGTTCTGGAATTCAATCCGCTGCAGAACATAAATAAACTTCGGTTTTGACCCATCATGAAAAATGACCTCCTGCTCCCTTCTTCATCCTTCTCAGTTATACTTTTCCTACATAATACTTTCACATTTTTGAGTATCTGCAGGAGATTTTCTATAACTCCAGTAGTAAGCTAGGTTTTTAAAGGTCTCTATTTGCAATTAAATAAATTCTCCAAATAGACAATTCAATTCTTAACTTTTACAATTTGATAAGTGGTTTCTATGGTGATGAACTCCTAGCATTCAAAGAAGGATAGATTCAGCTGATGGTTGAGGATGACAAGCGGATTTTGGGTCCATTGCATTGACCTTTGAGAAGAATCTGCATCTATATTACAAGTGTTCAAGTTCAGTTTTATAACCAAGACTGAATTTTTGTCTCCTATGGACTTCTTTGCTTTCTACACTCCATTATGGCTGTAAAACAAAAGATAATATATTCTGTCAACAGAATGAAATAATGCTGCTAGGTAATAGAGTTTGAAATGTTTACAAACCTTTAAATGAAAACTGCTCCATTAATATGAATGAATATAATAAAATTAGTTCATGATAATTACTACATGCATAATATTGCACAACAGAGCTATTTTTAGCACATTAATTACAGGTTTTATAGACTTGGAAAGGCAGTGACTGTTCATAAGTATTATCTTCTGTTATACAAAATAATGTTCTTTCACATCCTTTCATTAAGTGTTAAAGGCCTCATTCTGTAGTGGACCAAGTCTGATTTTTAAACATAGAAGATAAAAGTGTAATTACATGTTCTAAATCATAAATTTATTTGGACTGCTGATCCAAAGAATACTGTCTTGCAGGAAAAGCTACCAGTTCCTCTTTCTCAGCACTGCAACCGAGTGGTTCAGTGTGTCCTTTCACAAAGTAGACATAGCTAAAGTCTATTCAGAGATTAATTATCTCAATACATAGGTATTGAGATAATTGAGTCATTGAATGTGCATGAGTGATGATGTCAGCTTTGGTTATTTCCTCACCAAAGTGAAAGAGGCAGAAAAGTTTCCACTGGGTTTCAGGTGCTCTAGTAATTACACATTTGCCCTTGCATGCTGCAACTTTAGCTCGTTACTAAGAAAGGACTTACAGAGCAATCTAGAATATGAAGATGGCAGGGAATGGGCAGGAAGAATTCTGCCCTAGTACACTCACTAATGCCTCAGAAAAGAGAGAGGAACCAGAATAGTAAGAGAACATGATTTTGCATGGTTTGCATGAAAGACTGTAGCAAAGCTGGCAATTTTGCAAGCTGCAGGCTCTTTGGGAAGTCCTAAATGATGTGAATATCAACCACATAGCACACGAGTTTGTGTGGGTGAAATAGTGCAACCCTCATCAGGCATTGCTAATGAAGGACAAGCTTGGTTCCCGTGGCTGCTCCAGAAGACAAATGCCATTTTGTGAGTAACAAGTTCATTTTTAAATGCTGATGGATAAAAGAAAGATATAATTGATCAGAGATTTTGTTCATACTACGAAAAATAAATAGGTTATTTCAACCCACAGTAATAGTTCTCATACTAATGCAAATCTAGCACACAAAGCTCCATTTAAACTACCTTTGAAATTTCAACGTTTAGAGCTAAATTAACTATAGACAATAGTCTGTGATGGGCTGAAAAATTTCATAATCAGAAATAGAATGATATAGCACATGTAGGATACAACTTTTGTAAGTGTAGGAGGAGACCAGTTAACTTCAAAAGCCAAACAAAAGCCTGTGATCTTCCTTTTAATCAGTCAAACAGGTTTCTCTCCTCACAGGTCTTACTTTCCTTTGGTTTGGATCAGAGGTTATAAGACACTTCAGTTCTACTACTTTGAATTTCCATGAAAACATTACCCATGTGCTGGGACGTCTGTAAAGAATCAGCTTGTTGTTTAACAGATTTTTCACACTCTTGGAGAAAAATCTTAGGCTACATCCTGGAGATGCAAGTACATCTTCCTGATAATTTCTTTAAGACTGATACAGACCATTTTATTTCATTAAAGTATCTTCCATCCTGTAGAACAAAATCTCAGACTGATTCAAGGCTCTGCACTGTGTATCTACAACATACATTCTAGAATCATAGAATCACAAAATGCTTTGGGTTGTAAGGGACCTTAAATATCATCTAGTTCCAGCCCTCCTGCCATGGCCAGGGACACCTTCCACTAGACCAGTTTCTCAAATGTTTGACCCCATTCAAACTGGTCTTTAGAAGCATATCCACCCTTCCTTGAAACTTCTATCAACTCAAGATTTTCAACATATCTCCAGGTATCTTTTTCTAACAAGTAACTCTACCAATGTCTCACATTTCTTATTTCAGACTTCAACCACAAGATCTTTTTTTCTTGTAATGGCCATTAAGTCTAATTCACTTCCTCACAAATCTTCCTGTAGACTGGGACTTAGTCACGTTGACAGATTAATTGACTATACAAACTCTGAGGTTCACTGGAGTGCTGTAAAATAAGTTTGTGGTTTCTGTTTGTGTAATATTTTTTCAGGGCTATCACGTACGACTCTTGGCAACAATTTGAGCTTTCCTTTAAAGAGAAAAACACCTTAACTATGCAGAAGTGTTCCAGTACTAGCATATTTCAGTGAATGTCATTTGTGAAGCAGACCCTTCTCTCCTGTTTTTTATTTCCTTGCTTCCATATCCCAAGATTATACTCACACTTATAGTTACATTATTTCATTCTTCATTTCATCATATATTTTGACCCTTAATTCCCTCTCAGTGTCACTGCAATCCAGAATGCAGCTCTTTCCACTCTTATGACCTACATTTTTATTTCCTCATGTCTGAACTTGTATCTATCCACATTAAAACTCCAGTTATTCAAAGGAATCCACATTTTAGACCAAGTGCTTGTCCTGTCGTTATTTAATATCCCACACATTTTCACATAATTCCAAATTTTTACCAGCATTCTGAAAACATATGATTTTCATTATAAATATTGCTGAAGATATTTACTTCAACAAGCCAGAATTAATCTAAGACATCACTGGAGGGGAAATTTCTTTGTGGATGATTATTTCTCATTTACAATAACTTCTGTAATCTATGAGTTTAATAGCTCTTAATCCATTTACCTTGATTTTTTTATACATTTGCTTTATCTAATTTCCACAGATAGTGAGGTTCAAATTTAGTTATCTTTTTTTCCAAAGTACTTTTAGTTTAAATGCAGTGTACTTATTGTTTGTCTGTTATAAGAAAAACATTCACTTGTCATTTTGAGTAGAGAGGTTCACTATAGTTTTCACCCGTTTAACTGCTTTTGGATTCTTTTGGTGCTATTCTCAAATTCATTGACCATTACAGATCAAATTAAAGATATTATTTCATTTTGCCGTTTAGTTTTAACATGGTGAGGCTTCAAAATTTACCAAATGAAATTACTTATTGAGAGAGAATCATCATTTTTGAATGCCCTATATTGGAGTAAAATGACAAAAAAATGGGCAAAGACCAAAATTTCTTTAAGCTTGACTACCTTAAAATTCTGACAGCTTTCAATGTGTCAGCCTCTTGAACACCAGCATACTTCAGTGGATTGGATGCAAGAGCAAAAATTGAATGACTTTATTTTTGGCAATGGGACACAAATCTGCAATGTGTCAAATTTTCAAACACTACTTTTTGTCATAGACCTTGACTAAATCAACTTTCCAGTTTGAGAGACGGGCACGATGTATGGCAATATTTCTATATAACATGTGGGACGATTAAAAAAAAAAATCATAAGCCTTTACTGTAAGAAGGCCTTTTTCAGAAGCAGTCTTTACTCTGAGTAGAGGAAGCAGCAGCCTCATCCTACTCAATCCTTTCTCTACAAGATTATTTCAGAGTGTCTCCATGGCCCAAAACAAGTCCTGGGTATTCCCACTCCATTAACGAGTCTCTGGATGAAGCTATACTTCAAAGTCAGGATGGGAACACAGAGATTAACATTGTCTTTTTTACAATGAGATAAATGATTTTTCAGGAAAAAGTTCCAGTGCTAAAGATAGAATTATTGGGAAGGGAGTTATAATTACAGGTTCTTAGGCAGGATGACAAATATTGTAAGATATACAAATTATGGGATAAAAAGTTGTAACTATAGGAATTTCAGTTTTCATAGTATCAGTCCACATCTTTCCCCCGTGTTTGCACTTCAGTTAGAAACACTATGCCATAAACTTGCCCAAATATTAAAAGCTTCTACAGCAAATCTATGAAATGAAAGAAGTCACTTGGGGAAAGAGATAGAGTGAATTACTTCTTTCTCTCCGGTGTGGCATATCACCTGCCTGTAGAATGGTGAATTGGCTGTGTAAGTTAAAAAAGAATATATACATAAGTCAGAAGAATTCTTTGTCACATTGTAAATGCATATCCTGTTGTCTTGCGTTTCAAATGAAACATGAAACATGAAACCTGTCATTTCACATAAAATATGGTGACACTGGGTTATTTAGCTGTTGAGATATTTCATCAGCAAGTAAGGTTGCTTGAGAGAGAGGGACAGAATAACCAATTAAATTCATTCACATTTACTGCTTGCTTTGTTGCACACATAAATCACCAATTCAAAGGGAAAATGAAATTCAGGCCAACTTCTCTCAGCTTAAAGCACAATCCTCAGCCTAACACCTTTCAAAAGGCAATGAAAAATTTGAAGATTAGCCATCCTTTCTTTGTGCCTGTTTTAATTCTTCCAAAAGGCATGTATGTCCCAGTGTTTAAAACCAAGAAAATATATTTTTTACACATACTTTTGTACTTTAAAAGAATGAGCAACTTTCCTTTTTGTAAGTGTAACCTCAGTTTCTTGAGGTAGTGTTTTTATTAGGACATGGTAGCAACAAAGAAGCAAATTGTAAACATTTATCACTAAGCATTGCATTTATTGATTTTCCCATATAGAGTACTTTGGGTACATAGATATATGTTAGTACCAATGAAAAATGAAAGGTTATAACACTTCGCTGACTCTGGATCATCCCCCATGAGAGAAGAAAACTTAGTTATAAAGTGCCCAAGTTGGGCATAATCCATTTATTGTGTTTTAAATGCACTCTTTGAACCTTAAATAATGCTGAGGGACAATTTCATCTCCTGGTGTAGTCCCACCAAAGTGAGTGGAATTGCACCAACAATTCAATTTGTCTCTCTGTGCTGGTGCATCTCTGCCTGTACTTGTCGTAGTTTATTGTTAGACTTCCTTCAGTAACTCTGAAGTATATTGTCATCATAACCCAAATCATAGAGTATATCATCGAAAAACATCTCAAAGGCGATATAAATAAGAATTTGCCTGTCTTCTCCAGCCATGAAGGGAAGAACAATCTCCATCTATTTATCTTCTCAAGGCTAGGTTCTGTTTTTCCCCCTTCAGTGGGAAGTTGGAAAGTTCCCACTGTCTGTGTTTTAACGAGCAATTTCTCTAAAGATCGGGCAAAATTCTGACCAGAAGGTTTCCCCTATGAAGGGAAGGAAGAGTCAAAAGTTACAAGGTCAGGGAAGAAATAGGATTGCAATTTTTTGTGTAGGATTACAGTGTTTTAGGAGAAAGAGTAAGGATTCTTTTCAGGTTGTTTTTCATGAATTTTAATGCTCCAAGTGGCATGTCACCACACTGCAAGAATTCCCTAGTCCTCACCCATATGAAGTGTTGCTTCACACTTTCTCTAGTACATACAATAAACACAGTGTTCCCCTGCAAAATTTGCACATGGTGGGCAAGGAGAGACACTTTGCATACTCCCAGAAAGCACTTGACTGAAAGCCAGCTTATTTCTCTGCTGCCCTTGAGTACATGTATATGCATACAGGAACTCAGACATCACTGTGGGGGGAGTTTTTAGAAGACAGACTAAACAGGACAGCTTAAAGTTTAAAACTTTACTAATTCAGTCATTCATAGCACGCTATCTGCAAATGGTTAGTTCTTGTATATTTGTAATTTTTACCAGTATATATACAATACTGTTAATCTTAACACTTATGTACTAAATTGTATGTGAATATAGAGATCTGATATCATGTAGGTAGAACTGATGGTGGAGGTCCTTGTTTATTTATTTTTCTCACTTAGACCTGATGTATTTATGCATCCAGCTATGGCTTTGATAATGCTTATCTTCTTTTCATTTGTCTTTCCAACCACCTTTCTTGTCTGTTCAGCAGGATGCCTGCCTATTTGCAGTGCCATGCACTTGCCTTTTACTTTGGCAACTTCTTGTTACTTGAACCTTTTCTATGTTCAACTGAAACATCTTCATTCTCTCCATTGGTACTCACATTGCTCTCATATGAATTTATAGAATATTCACAGTGTTATGAAACACTTAGATACAGTTTTTAGTTGCACTATAATACTATGTTATATATTCATGTTCAAGTCAAATTGATATTAATTATATCACGGACTTTTATAAGTGGCACATGACTTTGTTTTGGTTACATCTCAGTAAAAACAGCTCATGCCTGCTGTGACATAAGCATATATATTTGGATAGCTACCATATAGTGCTAGTGTGCTGCACATCTATACCTCAGCTTGTTGCTTATAGAATGTCTCTAGTAAAAGAGACTCTAACTTCATGTCTGTCTTTCTCCAGATTAAAAATGGTATTTAGTTATCCAGCCATATCTGATTTGTTCTTTAAAATAATATTAAAACCAAAGCAAATCAAGTCTTGATTTTTCTGGTATTTAGTTTGCCAGTATTGTTCCCAAAGAGCTGTCCTCAGAGAGTTGTGATAACAAACCTCAAGAATTGGTGGAAGGATGGCAACTGAGAGTAGAGCCAAAGCTTCTGCATTTTCTGGCACTTTTTGGTATTTCAAGTTAAATGCTAGGAAAACGAAGACAGAAATCATAAATGTAAGTCAGCAGAGTACACACAGTTTGTTCTTATTTAGGTGAACTGATGTTTTTCAATGACTGTCATCCCGTTGTCCACTTATATTTTCCTTCTCTCTATCACCTTTGAAATGCCTCAGGCTTCAATCAAGTTTACCAGAAGATATGTTTAGTTCCTATCATCACTTCCTATTGTTTAGAAAGAATAAGCACATGTATTTGGATAAAATATCACTGCCCTTTAGGTGCCATGAGAAGGCCTTCGTTTATCATTAAGCACCTGGTCCCTCCTGTTAACTTCAGCTGATCACAGGAAACATTGACTCTTCAGACCCAATTTCTTTCGGTAGTTTACTGCAGTTAAATTAATTTCATAAATATGTCTCTGGATACGTGTACATTTTCTCTTCTTGCTTACATCCATAACAGGAAAAAAGACAGCCAACTTTTTACCTCAAAGAAGCTTTCATCAAAGTTTCATAGGAGATTATTATTAGCTAATGCTGATTGACTATAGATTTGTTTCTAGTGGAAAGACAAATGCTCTTGCAAGTGTGTGTGGATGTAATTTACATTGCCGCTAATTTATAGTTTATCTTCAGTCTCTAGTGAAAAATTCTCATTTAAAAAAAAAAATCTTGCTGTCAAAGATTTATTTTAATATCAGTTTTCTCACAAGTTTCTCCTTAGAAGTTACATTTACTAAATGGAATTTCCAGAAGTAGCTTAAAGAAAGAGCTGGGATAGAAGGGTGGAAGGGGGAAATAAATAATCTTTTCTAGAGGAAACAGAGAGAATATGTCATGAGCAAAAAGACTGAGATGTGATAAGTCTTAGTAGCTGAAACCATATACAGACTTAGTATTCAAAATTCAAATTGTCAGATAAAATACACAACATTCCAGTTCAGTGGGTGAGAGTCACCCCTTTAATTTCAATGTAATTTTTATGATTATCTAGTTAGAGCAAAACAGAACTGGATAATTGTGCTGGTTTGACTGTAAACCAGCAGGGGAAATTAACCCCAGACAAAATACTTCCAGAGATTTTAGGTCAAAATTACAATTTTAATGAAGAAGATTAAAATAAATGCAGTAATACAGAAACACGGGCTTAAACAAACCGACAGAGTCACGGCACAACCTGACACCCTGTTGACCAGGGTGATAGCTGTGTAGTCCAGTTAGGCACTGGTCCTGCAGGAAGGCCTGGTAGCCCAGTCCCGGTAGTGGAGTGGAGTAGCTGAGTCCAATTCCGAGGAGTGGAGTCCAGTTGAGTCGAGAGTGGAGTCCCAAGAGTGGAGTCCCGTCGAGTCGAGGGTGTTTTCTTCCATCCTAAACCCTTGTTTTATCCTGCGTTTCTTGGCTGGCACCTCCCCCAGGGGCGGGGACTTTCACAATGGAATAGGATTTTCCCGATGTTCTATTGGTTGCTTTGGTAATGAGCTTGGATGATCCCCATGTTCCTCCGATGGTCCCCGTGGTCCTCTGATGATTCCCATGGTCCTCTAATGATCCAAGATCGGGCTATTAATCAAGGTGGGTGGTGCTAATGGGCCATTAGCTGAGATTAGATAATCAGGATGGGTGGTGCTTGCTGTCAGCCGGAGTGCTTATCTCAGTTGAGATAAGGAGTCCCTCAGGGACCAGGTGTGTAATTATGAAATTTATCCAGCTTTTGTGGGTGGTAATAGAATATATGACTAACCCAGGACAATAATAAAATTAGTTCAAATTTACAGAGAAGTCTACATTTATGTCCAGAGTGTGCACAATCAGGTATTTTGCCAGTTTAGTTTGCTACTTCCTTTGCCTTTGTAAACTGTAGTTTGGGAACACATGATTTGGCATTTGAAATGTTACTTGCCATTGTAAAAAAAAAGATTAGAGAGCTCATTGGACAATGGAATCTGTGGCAATTGTTACCAACAAAAATATGTAAAGATAATGTATGTAATATTTCTCATGCAAAAAATAACTGAAGCAAGTAAAATTATTCACAATTGTTGCCGAACCTTATATGGCAATTTCCCAGCACTAAGTTTGGTCCTTGTTAGCTCTCAAGCTCTCTCTCTGTGGTAGACAAAAATTCCACAGGATAGGATATATCAGTTCGCCTGTAACTGTCAATGTAGTCTTAAGAATTTCGTAAAATAATTTTTTCTTTTCCCAGCAAATAAAATTGTTATTGCTGCTGAAATTGTGGAAAATATTCGTCTTACAAATAAAACAGGCATCGTTATTGACTTCTACCTTTCTTCTGAGAAGAATGGTGCAGGACCACTGGGAAACTTCACCTTCTGTAGTCAAAACAAGGCACAGGAACATCTAATGTTTCGTGTCATCTACTTTCGAGGGAGTCTGCAGACCTTTGGTCTTTCCTATCTCTGCATGGGGAACACAATAAAAACCAGAGTCAACAACACAAAGAGAAAAACTGTCATTTACAGGGAACATGTCCTCTGGGTTTCTTAGCGTGTCTTAACATTCATGTTTGTCTTTCAAATTGTAAACCCTGTAGGGAATGGATTGTTTTGATATCTGCACGTTGCGCAAGGTCAAGGATACAGTCAGTGCTGAGAAAATAAGCACACAGTGGTCAGTCAAAATCATAAAAAAGTAATACATAAAAAATTATATGTGTGTATATATACATATTAGATATATATATATATATAATTTTGTAAACACTGTCCAGTGTTTATAAGCTTGTTCTCTCTCCCATCAGAGTTTGACCCTAAAATGACATTATGCCTTCTGAAGGCACTTCTTTGTTGTTTTTTTTTTAACAGAATATGCTAATGATAAGTCTGTATTAATTCTCCTGATTTGTTTGTGATAATATTAAGCTTGATAATCCTAGTTGTTTTTAATGAAGGTTGTACTGTTTTAGGGTTTTTTTTTCAAGGACACTTAGAACAACATCCCTTTATCCTAAAATCCTGTCTAGAGCATTTAACAGCAGCAACAGAAGTCCTGTATTCCTTTATTATTATGTCAACATAGTATATTTAAATTTGTAGGCAAAAGCTTTAAAAGTGCTACAGTTTCCTTGGAGAATAAAACGTCCTTGGAGATTTTTTTTTTAATACATCATCCTGTGATATATTGCAGCAAAATGTAAAAGAGACAAGTGAAATAGAAAACTGATAATGTTAAAGCATGATCCTCTAACATCTACTATTATGTGTTCATTCCTCAGATGGTAGATGTCTCCCGATGTTCTACAGGCATTGTAAGATCAGACTCTGAGGTGACTGAGGGACTTCACTACTGAGGAAGTATCAGAAAACCTTATAAGTCTTTATTTTCTGTTCATGACTGAGTCATAATCCAGCTACTTTTTTTAAGTATTTGACATACATAGGTGAAGAAGACTTCACATTGCATTTTCTGTGAAAAACTTCAGCCAGAATAATTCACCTCCGCTCTAGTTCTCAAAAAACAAACTCAGGAAAATGGCCTTTATTCATATTTTACAGGATAATGCCTATGTATCAAACATGTCTTCTGCAGTCCCTTTGAATATGCTATTCACATTCAAGCAGACATAAATGTTTTTAAAACTATAGTTTTCAGGTTTTTGACAGAAAAGGTTTTTCCAATTTTAGTACCCAAAGAATTTGAAAATGGTGCATTTCCTCAAAACTCACAAAGAAAACAGGATATCCTCATAGTTCTATTAGAAAATCTCTTTTCAACCCATGGAATGGAATTGACTTTTCTGGAAAACTCTAAGGGGCCTCTAAGCTGGGGCTCTTCTTCCTATTGGGATCTCTTCTCCCTACTGTCTTCTGGAGGGTACAGATGAGGGCAACAAATAGGCTTGACTGAATAAATGAAGAGCATAAATTGGATGGGGACAAAAGAAAATCAGACAGTCCTCATGAGGGAAGAGATAATCTTTGTCCAGGCAGCAAACACGAGGGACATGAGAAGATTTCATTTGGAAAAGGGTAGGCAGGTCAGGTGCAGTTGTCTAAAGCTGTCTTTCGGCTTAAGCAATGTTAATGCAGGTTCAGAGCCCCCATTCTTCATCTGGTCTCTCATTGGGGCTACTACTGAACCTCTACTGGCTAAAGCTTGGCTTGCAATGAGCTGTGAAGCTCATGACCCAGCATATGCAGTCTGTGCCAGTGCTAAATGTTTAGTAGATGTGAGGCCCAGCTGTCTGCAGCTGGACTAATCATCTCTGAATATCAGAGGACACCACTGGGATTTTTTGTAAGGCAATACAGAAAACTTGGTTTGGAACAGATTTCAAGGTGAATTTAATGCTTATATATTTCTGTGTTGGAAAACAGCTTCTCTTTTCATTTTTACTTAGACTGTCAGAATAAAGAGTCATTAAGATCACACCCTGGAAGTCATTTGGGGGTATTTGGGAGACTTCTGTTCTTAGATCTGTTTTCAGCACAAGAAGCAATAGCAGTGTTAGAGATACAGAGCTATCCTGATTTCGGCCAAGACAGGGTTAATTTTTTGCAATAGCCTGGAGGGAGAATGGCCAGGAACTCAATGTTATTTAATGGGGAAAGAGACTCTCTCTCACTTCCCCGAAGAGGGGTGTTCCTTCCAGTGGAGAGCAAAACAGTCCAGTCATTTGTTTATTGTTGGGGGTGTTTCCACGTAAGTAATTGCTCTCTCATATCTTTTATTATTACTATTGTTGCAGTTCGTTTTTCTTATCTCATTGCTGTTTTCAGTGAATTGTTCTTACCTCAGCATGTGATCTTTGCCTTTTGTTCCTCCCATTGGAGAAGAGAGGGGAGTGGTGCGTGATCATTTCAGTGGGAGTACTAATTTGGAGAATACCCTTCCTAAAGCACAACAAGAGCTTTAGCACAAGTTACTCTGGAAACTACAGTTGCTGGAATCTCCAAGACATGGAAGTTATCATGAGTTCCTATTGTAAGCAGCAAAAGCTTTGACCTGTATGAAAATCAGAACATAGGAAAAGGCAGACTTACAGAAAGAGAAAAAGATGAAGCATTTCTATTCCTAGTTCAAGTTTTTTAAAAAATGGTACAAAGAACTGCTTCAGCAGTGGGGCAGACTGTATGGGGTCACATACAATGCTTGGTAGAATAAAATTGACATTGATCTACAGGACATGTATGACTGATGAATTTGCTACTCTGCTTGACCCTGACATTGTTTTCATTGGATGGAATAATTCACCACTACTGGCTTTATGGAACCACTATGCTGCACTTAAGCATCTTTGGCAGGACTTTTCAGACAGAAATACTTTTTGCACCTTTAATAAAAAGAATGGAAGTATAAAGAAAAAGCATTGGTGAACTGTTCTTGCATATTCCAGTAGATATATATGATAGTATATATCTGTATCTGTCATGTTTTTTATATGTGAAGGAAGATGGAAGAGACTGATAACCAAGTTCTTACAGGTAATTACTGTTAATAAAAGTAGCTGCCTATAGTTGAGTTCTATGTTTGGATTTGTCTCTTTTGGTACAGAGAGATGCAAATTCTCACAGTAAGTTCCTGGCTTCTCTGGAAAGTGACTTTTTATTCTATTATTATTTTTTTTAAATCTTTCATCAGTAAGTACAGGACGAGGTAGGTAGGGAGCATCTGAAGAAGACAGCTTTAATTTACTGTGAACATTTCCTCATCAAAATCAGAGAAAGGTTACCCTGAATCTTCCCCATAACTGCTGTTCTACCTCACCTACTTACAAATTAGTTCATTCTCCTCTGGGCTCCCAGGAGTAGAGATCAGCCTATACTATGTTTTTTGGTCCTCTCCCACTCACGGAAATTTGCTTTGTAGTAGGAACGGGATTTTAAGAGGGAGGGACAGAGGGATGGAGACAGAGAAACTTAGATCAATAAGCTGATAACAGATAATATGTTAATGAGTATTCTTTATGTTCTGTAGAGTGGGTCACACTTTAAATGTGGCTTTTAGATGTGACATAAACATTCACATTTGTCCATAAGAAAGTGCATGATATTATCATTTTTGTACTAAATATGTAAATAAATATACTTCAGAGTATTTGATAAGGAGAAATTAAAACCTTAAAAATGAAGATAATAAGCTATGATGGGCAGTCAAAAACTCCTGAGTGGGCAGAGACACTTTCTCTCTCTCAGAGTTTGATGCCAGAGGATAGAGATGAAGTGGCTCACAACATACATTAATTCAATACTTTTTTATATTTTCGAGTTTCTTCCTCACTGAAACTTCCTTCATTTTCACAGAATGTACAATATGCTAATACAGATAAATAATAGTGTAGAAATAAAGTAATAAAAATGTAAATAAATATAGTGTACTACTTTGTCCATAAGCACTTTTTTGGCCTTCAATTTAAAGCATAGTTTTTAAATGTATTTTTATATTTGGATGATGTTCTTATTTTACACCTGTGTTGAATACCACAATTACTCACAAAAAAAAGCCCCAAACCCCAAATAGATTTACATCTTCCAGTGATCCAGGGATATTATGCATTATATAATTACTAACTGCATAGAATAAAAAGGCATATCTGCAGTTTTTGAAAATCGGTACGGCTCTCCTGACAGTCTGGTAATTGTACTTGTTCACACAACTTCAGTATTTATTCTAAGATGGAACTTATCTTTGGGAAAAGGAATATATATCTGTATCTATACATATATATCTTAAATAATTTAAAAATGCTAAATTAAACAAGTCTAGAACTCAAATCTAAATGTAAGGAAAGAAGTTTGAAATATCTCATGAAGTAGAGGTCCCAAAGTGGTGCAAGAATAGATGCCCAGCATTTCTAAGCAAAGTGTAAGCTCATGACCACCTCATGAGTATAAACCTGCTGGCAGTAAATTTCCACTTTAGAATATTGCTATTTTAGTCATTCACTTAAAAATCCATAAGGGAGAGATTGGTGGCAAGGACATTTTTTAGTGTATCTTCTTTACTGAAGTGAAAACATGACAGTCATCATAATAAAACAGAGAAACAAAAAATATCCTCGCGTGGATGAGATCCTAAGTTCCTGTACAGCATGATTGCTCTTAATAGACATGTAAAAATGCTGTATACAGCACCCTGCTGAGTTCTGGTATTGTGATACTACTGTTATAGGTTAATGAACAGCCTCAGTAGACTTTTGAAACTGCGGTGATAAGGCCCTGAAAAAAAATATATTAATGCACATCGTTTCCTTCATGTCTGCCACTTGAGGAGTAGCATGTGCTCAACACAAAGTATGTCTTTCTTTGACTGTTAAATGCTCTGTTCCATTGCTACAAAAAACATGGAGAGTCAGAATGCGTTTGCAGACGCCAAACTATACCAACTATTTTTTTGCAATAAATGGAGAACACAGGATGTCTAACCCGAAGTCTGAGCTTCAGTCTGTCGCTAGGAAAATCTAGTCATGCAACATTAGATGAAGAACCTTTGGGATCTTTTTAATTTCACTGGGGAAATGACCTGAGTTAGAACTAATATTCCTCTCATGCTATTTGATCTAGATCAGGTGTCCAAAGTGTTCAGTACCCTAATTACATGAACAATTTTGCTGGTGCACAGGAACGAAGAGTGCGAGGGTGAGAAAAAGGGTCCAAGGGGAAAAATGAGGCAACTTCTTTTGATGGCAGCACTAGTCTGTCACCCTGGGTATGACACTACCCCCTGAAGTGGAGTCACACTGAGAACTGCTTGTGTATGTGACAGCCTGGTCTTATAGGAAAGAGGCTTCCAAAAATTCCACACAAAATTTTATATTTTGCCAGGGGAAAATTTCTGACTTGTATCTCACTAGCTTCTTAGAGAAAACTGACGAATTGCTCCATGTACTTTATTTTTACTAGATGCCCATTTTGTTTCCTCTACACTTTCTTCTCCATTTTTTCCACTGCATTGATTTAAACACGCTTCTACTGTTTTTAGCTTTCACTATTTTTTTAAATTTTCTGTTCTTTTCTTCTTTTAGAGTTTCTGATAAAGAGCAAGGCTTGCAGGTTATTGCAAGTACATTCCAGTTTCAGTAACTTCTTGAGGATGATGTAGGTCTGGTGAATAATTGCTAGAAGATAGGTTTAAACACAGAGTAACTCTTAAACCATCATCAGCCCTGTGGAGTGTACTAAAGTTACTGACAAGAAGCACATGTGCTATCAGTAAGGCTTGTGGCAGGCCATATATAGGAAAAACACTTGATTTTCTTTCCTAGAGCAGAACTGGTTGAAATCTGCTGCTGCATTCTGCAGCACAGAAGCAACTGCAAACTTCAAAGCATAAGGACAGAAGGGCTCAGTAACAATATATTGTGTCACTGTCCAATTAAGAAAAGCAAAATAAAGTTCCTGAAATAGCATTCAATTAACACTTACTGAATCCCATAGTATATCTAGTTTCTTAAAGGGCCATTAATTGTTAATATACTGCAATTAGCCCCTAAGTATCCGATTAATATTCTGTTAGATGCTTATTTAATGTTATTTGGCATTCATTACCAATGAATAGATATTTAATTGAAGGCTGCTTCCTCCTCAGTAGAACAGCTGATCTCCTTTTGCCCCTTCCATGATTACTTTCTGCTATTTGTTTTTCTTCAGACCATGGCCTTTAAGGCTGTAGAATAATTCTTCTTCTTGTGGTTCACTTGGCTAAGCAGAAAATAATCAGTTTTTTAGTCCATAATACCTATTCAGATAAGTGTGCTGGGATTATAGATGCATCAAAGCACACCAAAATTCATTCACCAAAATATATCTTGACTCTCAATATAAAGGATTTGATGAAAGAAAGCATAAATGTCATAGTGCTTTTTTTCCTGCTCCCTTCTCTTTTCTTCCCTTCTTCCACCCCCTTTTTCCCCCAACACCACCAGCTGCAATAGATGTGAATAGGGCAAAAGAGGCAGGAAAGATACAGCAGCAAATAAATATGCTAATATGATTGCCTTATGGAGAAAACTTTTAAATTGCTTCCCAAGAAGATGAGCCTGTTTCTGCTGTGTGGTACACAAAGCTAATGCAGATGAGAGAAATTGTCTTAGTTATGAATCATACCACCCTCATGAGGTCAGCACCCCATTGGTTGGTGTTTCTATTCACAATTGTCCTCTTTCAGTTTAAAATCAGATAGCATGAAAGGAAATTGTCAAGTCAATTCTTGTATGTCCACCTTGAGATACATAAAAGGAGTCCAGTATTCAACAGCAGCAATAATATAAACCTTGAAAATCCAGCCACCTTGAAAGTCTTTCCCATTGTGTTAGCAAAAATGGCTAATCACTAAGCACAAAATAGTTTTGAAGGACCATTAGCTACACTCATATTACTAGGTGGACAATAAACAAGCAAATTCACTAAAATGTGTCTCAACTGTTGAATGAAGTCTGAATATATTCACTTCTCAGATTTATTTCTTAGATTTAAAAAGGAGATGAATAATAATGAACTATTGAAGGAATAAAACGATGTAAAAATATTTCAAAGTTAAGGATAAACATTTCATTTTACAACTCCTGCTGATGAACAAAATCTCTATGTAATGTACCATAAACAGTTAAAATGCATAATGTATTTATTAAAAATGTGATTATGTTCTTAACCTTAGTAAAAGCAAAGCTGTTGTTTTCCAGGTCTGGTTTTCATGTATATGCCCTTGCATCATGGGAAATGCCTAAGGGAGAGTGAAATGCTCTTTCTATTGGCATTTTAAATTACTTTATAAAGCACTTTAGTTAATTTTTGAAATTTATAACAGTTGAAATTTAAAATTGCAATTCTTAATTAGAACTTTACACCTGCCAGAATGCGCTGCTTTAAGAGGGTTCTGCATTAACTTTTTACATTAATTTTCCTGTCCACTTCCTGGGGTTTTTTTCAGTGTATCCAGTGCTTCAGGTTTTTTAATTTCACTAAGCTCTGCTGTTCAATTGAAGAAATCTCAGAAACATTTTTGATTATTTTTGAAAACTTGTGGGATGCTAGAAGGCAAAAATCATGTCTATCTTTAAAGAGACCATGGAATTAGGAAAAAAAAAGAAAAGTCAGAGAATTGGCAACCACTCAAGTTATTTCAAGTCCTCAGAAGAATCAGGAACAAATAATTCAGCTAACAATTTGCAAGATGGCAAGAAAATGAGCAAAGCCAAAGCAATAGACATACTAAGGGAGCCAACTAGGAAAGATGCCCTCTTTGATTTGTTGCTTGTTAACAGAGAGGATCTCATGAGTTGAGTGGAGATTGGTGGCCATCTTGGCCAGAGTGACCACAAAGTGACCAAGTTTAAAATCTCTGTTGACAGGAGGAAAAGTGCCAGCAAAACTTAAACTTGGACATGAGGAGAGCAGACTTCAGGCTGCTCATGAAATTAGTAAGTAAGGTCCCCTGGGAAAATGCTTTTGCTGATGTGGGAGTCCATCAACACTGGTCACTTTTTAAGCATCACCTCCTAAGGGCAAAGGAACAAGCCCAAAACATAACAATTCCAAAATGCTGTAAGTAAAGCAGGCAAGGCAGGAGGCTGGCTTGGCCGAACAGGGATCTTCTCTTGGAAATAAGGCAAAAAAGGAAGGTGTATGCCCAATGGAAGCAACATCAAGTGACATGAGAATACAGAGATACTGCTTGCCACTGTAGGGAGAAAATTCATGCAGTGAATGCTCAACTGGAGTTGAAACTGGCCAGAACTCTGGGGAAAAATATAAAGAGAGGTTTTAATACATTAATAGCAAAAGGAGTACGGAAATAACCTTGTCCCATCACATAATGAGGATAGTCATCTCACAAACAGAATGGTAGGCAAGGCAGACATGTTTAATGCTTTCTTTCCTTCAGCCTTCAACACTGAAGACAGGCCAAGGTGTTCCCAGTGCCCTGAGCTGAAGGACCATGACTGTGAGAATGGCAAACTCCCAGTCAACCCAGAACCTGTGCAGGATCTGCTGCTTCAGCTGGATCCCTATAAGTCTATAGGACTTGATGGGATGCATCTGAGAATACTCAAAAGAACTGGCTGATGTCATTGTAAGGTCTCAATGATTTTTGAACAGTCTTGGGAATCTGGAGAGGTCCCAGTTGAGTGGAAGAATGTTAATGTTGCCCCAATTTTCCAGAAAGGCAAGAAGGATGACCTTGAAAACTGCAGGCCTGTCAGTCTCACTTCAGCGAGCACTAAAATTATGGAGAAGATTATTGTGGGGGTTATCGAAAAACACCTGAAAGACAACACAGTCATTGATCACAGTCAGCATGGCTTCATGAAGGGAAAGTCCCACATGTCAAACTTTCATCTTATGACAAGGTAAGCCACCTAGTTGTTCAAAGGAAGCCAGCTGATGTAATCTTCCTGGATTTCAGTAAAGCTTTTGATACTGTCTCTCACAGGATCCTTCTGGACAAAACATCCAGCACACATCTGGATAAACAGTTTACCCCTACACAATAGTACTTTATCAAAACCATATTTCCCTGGATTTATTTTTAGAATGGATTGTGACTGCAAAGGTCATGATGTATAACATTTTCTGGTTTCATCTTTATCTTTGTTATGCAGAATTTAAAGGAAAATATTCATAGAATCATAGAGTATCCTGAGTTGGATGGCACCCACTAAGATCAACAAAGTCCAGCTCCTGGCCTTGCAGAGGAAAGCCCCAAGAATCACACCATGTGTCTGAGAACATTATCCAAACAGGTCTTGAACTCTGTCAGGCTTGGTGCTGTGACCACCTTCCTGGGGAGCCTGCATCAGTGCCCAACCACCCTCTGGGTGAAAAACCTTTTCCTATTATCCAACCTAAACCTCCCCTGACTCAGCTTCGTGCTGTTTCCTCTAGTCCTGTCACCGGTCACAAGAGAGAAGAGATCAGTGTCTGTCCCTCCTCTTCTCCTCATGAGGAAGTTGTAACTGCAATGAGGTCTCCCCTCAGTCTCCTCTTCTCCAGGTTGAACAGACCAAGTGACCTCAGCCACTCCTAGTATGGCTTCCCCTCAAGACCCTTCACCATCTTTGTGGCCCTCCTTTGGATGTTTTCCAGCAGTTCCATATACTTCTTATACTGTGCTTCCCAAAACTGTATCCAGTACTCGAGGCCACCCCAGTGCAGAGCAGAGTGGGACAATCCGCTCCCTTGCCCGGCTAGCAATGCTCTGCCCTGACAAACCCCAGGACACAGCTGCTGCTCCTAACTGCCAGGACACTGCTGACTCACATTCAACTTGCTGTCAGCCAGGACCCCAGGTCCCTTTCCATGGCACTGCTTTCCAGCATCTCATTCCCCAGTCTGTGTGTACCTCCAGGGTTGCCCCGTCCCAGCTGCAGAATCCATCACTTATCTTTATTAAACTTCACACAGCTGGTGATTTCCCAGGCCTCTGAATTGTCTAGGTCTCTTCTAGGGCACCTCTGCCCTCAAGGGAGCTCCTCCCAACTTAGTGTCATCAGAAAACTTACTTAGTATACCTTTGAGTTCTGTGTCCAAGTCATTTATGAAGATGTTGAAGAGCACTGGGCCTAAGATAGAGCCCCACTAGTGACCTAGTGAACCAGTTGCCAGTCTGATGTAACCCGCCCCATAAGCCAGCTGCTTAGCCATTGCATCATGCGTTTATCCAGGTGTGTGCTGGATGTTCTGTCCAGAAGGATCCTGTGAGAGATGGTATAAAAAGTTTTACTGAAATCCAAAAATTTTACATCAATTGACAGTGACTCTGTCAGTTTAAGACAGTGTTTCTGTATTACTGCATTTATTGTCATCTTTCTCTTAAATTGTAGTTCTGACCTAAGAAACTCCAGGCATTTGTTTGGGGGGTAATCTCTCCCAATCTGGTTTACATTCAAACCAGCACATATTTCAGATATTTTAAAAAAAAGTTTTAAAAAATATGTCTTTAATGAGGGTGCTGAGGAGAGTGAGGGGGGCTGTCCGGCTTGGGGGCTGTGGAGCAGGAGCGGCTGCGGGGCCCAGGCCAGGCCCAGTCTGTGGACTCAAGCATGGACTCGCTGAGCGCCAGCTCCCAGTAGTGCTTGGCGCTGTGCTTCTTGAAGTGCTCCCATGCCATGTTTTCCGTGGGGCACTGCTTGAACTGTAGGGGTAAACTGCACTTAAAATTGTATCTATCAAAGGTCAAAATGAGAGAAGGCATTGAATAGAATAACTTCAGCTGCACATGAGCTGGCAGTGTGTCCAGGTGGCCAAGAAAGCCAGTGCCCTCCTGGCTTGTATCAGAAATGGTGTGGCCAGCAGCAACAGGGCAGTTATCGTCCTCCTGTGCTTGGCACTGGTGAGATCACATCTTGCATCCCTTGTTCTGTTTTGGGCTTCTCACTACAAGAAAGGCATCGAGGCACTGGAGAGTGTCCAGAGAAGGACAACAAAGCTGGCGAAAAGTCTGGATCACAAATCTTGTGAAGAGTGACTGAGGGAGCTGGGGTTGTTTACTCTGTAGAAAAGGAAGGATGCTGTTAGGAATTGTCCAGTGTGTTACCAGTTTAGTGGAATACCAATAAGAACATGTACAAAATAACTCCTCATAGCTCTTTACACTTTTTTTTATCAAGAAGCCTATACTTGGATGAAGGATTAGGGAACTCCAGGAATGTATATTAAGTTCTCAGAACCTCTTATTTTTCTTTTTTCGTCCTTTCTTTTCTTTTCCTCTGTACGATTGATTATACAAGGAATGCTAACATCAGCTATGAGGCACAGAATAGATCTGAATGATGAAAAAACCTAAGAAAAGAACAGTATAAGAACATTCCTGTTAGACTGAATTCGGGGCTGTTAATTAATACCTTATTATACATAACCATTTATTGGGGTACAAAGTAAAAAACAAGTCAAATTAGGCTTGTAGAGGAAATGCTTCAAAGGCAGAGGCTACAGTCAGTTAGTTAAAGATCCAAACCCATTTTTCAATCAGATTCACCAATCATCTGTTCTCTTCACAACTGAATACGTGTTTAGATGTGTTTATAAGTTGAACTCGGAAGCTTTAAAGGCTGGTCCATGATTCTGACAAGGCAGGCGAGCAACTCATCCAACTCCTCTGTTGGTATTTTGTGCTCTGAATTATTTAAAACATAAAAATTCTTACCTTGAACTTGGGATTAATTTGATCACCAACACTATTAACAGAAGACAATGTAGCTCTAGTGCAGCCAGAACTGCTTGCCTGTCTGCGTAGTTGTAGCCAGTTTGTGGGAAAGCTGGTTCTGCAGTGTTTGGAACAGATCACTCTCTTCATACTTCAGATTAATTCCTGTCTCCCAAAGCTTGACATTGTTTTAAGCAGTTTTATAAAAAAATACTTTTCTCTCTAATAATATATCACTCACAATCGACTTGCTAATTGGCAAACAGAAGGCATTGGTGTATACATTCTGTTGATTTGTACCTGTCTGCTGTGGGCTAATGGCACGATTAATAAACATTTCACACTGAATTTCCACTATCAGGAAAGAAATATTATTCAGTGACTGACTTTTACCTTAGGCCTAGGTTCAACTCATTCCTGTGCGGCTTATCTAGAAAGGAGGATATTAACCTTAAAAACCATGATTAATTATATTTCAGCAATGCATAGTAATTTAGTGGTATTTATTCAGCTCTTCACTCCCTTAGTAACTTCCTGCACCTTAACTTGGCACCTCTTTTTTAAGCTTGCATCTGACATTTCATTACCTCTGAGTATTCAAAAAATGCCCCAAATGGTACTGATTTCAGATGGTTAGGCATTTCAGATTAGGACTTCCAAAGGCCTGCATAAGCTTTGAATGATCTCATGTTGTTGCTTTACAGCTTGCTCTGACCCTTCTATTTGTAGCATATGTTTCATGGCCAAATTCAGCACAGGAATACAGCCTGCACTTAGTAGTAGCTGTACTGAATTGACATTTCAGCATCCTTTGACCTACCATTGTACTGACTGTTCCTTATTACAATTTCAGGCTTCTTTCACCTTTGATAAATTAGTGTTTGCTGTGAAACTCTTTAAAATGTGTCTGTCCTTCATAATTGAATCCCAACACAACTAAATTTCCCAAGAAAGTATTAAGCAAAGTGGGAGGAAAAGAATTCTTTGAAGGCTGCATCAGCCTTGATTCCGAACTTCACAACAGTAACCATCTTAAAGTGAGGAAAGAGGAGCCATAGCAGACAGCAATATTAATTTTTGTTAGAAAATGTGGATTTTATTTTGAAAACATTTAAGGAAAGCAAAAGATTGGGATTGCATGTTTGCATGCTTTTGCCCTTCAAGAAATAAGTACCTGATTTAAAAAAGATATTTATGTACAATTAACAAGATCATTCTGCATAAATCCTCAAAGTATGTGTAACTGTAATAAAATAAAAAATCTCTGTTTTCAGTACAATTCCTATTTGTGTGACTTGCTCATGCAGTGGAGATGTCATAGTTACACTGAGAGATGGGAAAAGAAAAAAGAGGGTAATTTCATATTATGAACTTCAGCTGAATATTATGCACTCCAGATTCCCATGGTGGACGTGTAGACATTCACCTGTTGGAGAGAGACCAGAGGAGGGCCACCAAGGTGATTAAAGGCAGGGAGCACCTCTCCTATGAGGAAATGCTGAGAGAGTTGGGTTGGTTCAGTCTGGAAAAGAGAAGGCTTCGGAGTAACCTAATTGCGCCCTTCCAGTACCTGAAGGGAGCCTACAAGAAAGATGGAGAGGGACTATTTACATGATCATGTAAATACAGGACAAGGGTAAATGGCTTCAAACTGAAAGACAGTAGGTTTGGATTGGATATTAGGAAGAAATTTTTTACTGAGTGTGGTAAGGCAGGGGAACAGGTTGCCCAGAGAAGCTGTGGTTGCCCCATCCCTGGAAGTGTTTGAGGCCAGGTTGGACAGGGCTCTGAGCAATGTGGTCTACTGAAAGGTATCCCTGTCCATGATAAGGGGAGATTGGAACTAGATGATCTTTAAGGTCCCTTCAAACCCAAGCCATTCTATGAATCTATAATTCTGTGATTCCATGATTCTATGATTCTATGACTGTACATCAGCTGCTCTGTTATATTTTCCCCATGCAAGAAAACAAGCTCAAAATAAGATAAAGAAGCTCTTCCATCCCAAGTGGCTTTTTTTCCCCATAAAAATAGGCAATAAACAAATAAAATGTGATGCTCAGTGTAATACTGCTCATCTAGTTACAAAGGTCATGTAAGTCTTCTCCCAGCTCTGTTTTTCCTGATATCAGGCCTCTCACTTTTAGAACGGTAACACTCACACCCACACCCACATCTCTGCTTGCTCCCTGCTCTTCTGACTATGGCTTTTTCACTGACGGTTGTTTTATGTTTTTCTAATTTGGAATCAGCAGTTACCACCACCCAGCAATCCCAAGGACATAAGAGCACCTCTTAATTTCAAAATCTAATCAACTCTTTCCACCCACCTTCTCACACAGACACAATTAAAATGGACTATGGCCAGGAGATGCTAAACTGCATCAAAACATACACATAGAAGCTAAAATCTGCCTAATGCACTACCTCCCCACTCCCAATATATTAATTATATTGGCACAGTATGGAAATCTTCAGCAAACGACCCCCAACAGGACCTTTCTAATAAGAGGTCAATAGCAGTAATGTGGGAAAAAAGAAATGCGTGTGTCCTTTTTGAAGCTGAGGGTATACCAGGAGTTGAGTACAATTTGTATTCTGTTCTACACCACCTTGCCAGTACCTATACTTTTGTCTGGCTGCCTGAATAAACTCTCGGTTTCATGGCAAGTGTAAAATACAAGGTTAAGAAGAAATGACCATTTGGCCTTCGTTTTATTGTAGATTGTCCCTAGAATGTTTGCCTTTGTTCTGTTGTTTGCTTTTGGTTAAGAGCTGAACTCTTGTTCACCCGGAGGTGCCCTGGAGTCTTCTGTCCTTCCAACTTATCACCTGACAGCAATGATTGTATAGTGTAATTAAAAGTCAATGCTAGCTTTTGGGATGTATGGTATAATAAAAGAACCATCTGAAATTAGGACTTAAATAATGAAGGGTTCAGGGACATGTAGGCTGGTATTTGTTATGCATTTTAATAGAGGAAGTTTGCAGCTAATTGGAGGCTAACTAAACCCTTTGGACACATTTCAAGTCACGTCAGTCCTTTTTTTTCTCCCCAAGGAATCTGATAGGCCATGCAGCTTAGTACTGCCTTTTTCTATCTTAATTACCACATTGAATTGTGCTAATGTAGGTTTACTTTAGAGGCATGTGTTATGATTATAACCCAGGCAAGAGTTTCTACTGCAGTTTTCAGAATCTAGTTTAAACACCTCTCTATCTGCAAATAGTAGAAGAAAAAATTTAAAGACTAATTTGCTTCTCAAACTAATGCATTGCAACCCCTGCACATGTACCTAGAGAAAGCAGGTCACCTGAGTTACTCTGACCCACCCCAGCAGCTTGTAAACAAGGTTGTCATTATTCTGTATTCGAGACATTACTGGAGCTGATTTTATATAATATTACACATTCATTGGGCTACAAGAATGGTCCTTGCTATGAACACACATTCTTCGTAGCGGCACTAAAGAGACTCATCACTTTTAACTATGTTAAGCCTGTGAATGGAAACCTGTATTATTCAATGTGGCTACCGAAAAATGTTATGACAACCCCATTTATTAGCTGCTTGTGGAATTTTTGCAAAGCTTGGTCAGTGAACCTAGTGGGCTGACCCTCATAATTCAGGCTGAAGTTAGGGAGAAGCAGAAGCACTTTAAAGTAAAAGTGAAATTCAGACCTGTTGCGTTTTTTAAATGTCAGCAGAAAATGCTGAATAGTGCCAAAACTGGAAACAGGAACAAATATCTCATGCCTTAGAAGGATATGTGCATGCATGCACAACTTTTTTAAGGAATTGGAAAAATAGTTGAGTTTAAAAAAAAAATTAATCTTTTTTTTTTGGAGGTTAGCATGCAAAAATTTGATCCAAAATATTATAATTACCTCATATCTAGTTTTCCATGAGTCTGGAAGGAAAATGATTTGTGTGAATATATACAGGCAGAATTCCAAGTCTGGAGATACTTCTCTATTCTATAGAACTGAGGCTCTTTTGGCCAAGAAATCTACCAGCAGCAAATATCCATATCTCAGAAATTTCATGTCTTTCTCTCCCTTTCCTACCTCCAAAGAATAAATGAAATTTATTTTAACTGTGCATATGTACCACAGATTTTAATTCATAGGACTCTCATAGCTACCAAAGCTTATTTCAGAATGAGGAAAAGACATGGGTACAGAACTTCTTTTCTTCTTCTACTCTCTTGAATTGTCTATTTATTGCTGTAGGAGTCCTCCGACCTTCCAACATCACTGTGCACTCTTGTGCAATACTGAAAGAGTTTGGATAACCCACATCTCTTGGATCACAAGAAATGTTTGCTGTACTTCGGTTATTTCAAATTTTTGCAAGATCAGGAGACAACGAGGGTCCTTAACTCGTTTCCCAAGAGGCTCACACCTCCTTGGCCTTCTAGGTGAAAAGTCTGAGGAGATCCCTGCCCCAAGTTTCTGTGTGTTAAACCCTCTGATTTTTATGATCATTCTTCTTGAGGAAGGAGGGCTGCTGTTTCTGTGCGGTAGTTGGGGCTTGGTGTGAAAAAGGTGATGGATACCCTGTTCACATCGATGCTTAGGCAATGTGCAGAAAATAACATTGAATAAAATCAGGTCTTCTGATTAGTGGATGACAGAACACATGATTAGGAGCAGGAAATAGCACTGGACTCGAAGAAGTGGGGGACAGGAAGATGCTCTGAGTGTATAACAGAGAGATGACCTCAGGTCTTCTCCTTCACTGTTACTGCAGCAGGCTGCCTTGCTATTAAGGCAGCATGATTTTTGGAGAGGGAGGATAAGCAATTTTTCCTTGTCATTTTTCCTTGTCATCCCTTTCCTGGTTCATCACCCTCTCTCCCTCTTCCTTCCTCTTTGCTTGTCAAGTCCACAGATAATCTTCCAGTTCTACTGTCAAAACTCACTCATTTCATGGTCTCACAGTTGAGCACTGAATATTTTCGATGCAGAAGTACTCCTTCTGTTATTGCTTTTTGAAAATATTTCTTTCAGGAAGAAACTAGTCCGCCCAAGTGTAAAAAAAGCAGACAAATTTACTGGAGAAATAATAGCAAAACAAATGTGCTGATGATATCTGAAAAATTACTGGCAGCTACTTCTGGCTGAATTGAAGCAACTACAGCTTGTAGTAAAACATGACAGTTTTAGTATTTAGTCTGAGCTCAACCACTTTTCATGCTTGAATCTGATACATTCTACATTTTAGAGAGAACATTAGCTAACTTCAACAGTTCCATAGAGCGATAAAATGCATTTCATTACATATTTTCTATCAATTACATATAAGAATATAGGTCTTATTTTGCTATTCTTTAATTTAAATTGAAATTAATTAGAGATTAATTAAAGTTTCCCTTAATCAGATATTTTTATACTTTGTTGCACTTCCTTATCTTTACAAATATTTTTCCTGAACATGGTTTCTTGTGTTCTGTGAAACAGAAGGGTTTTTTTTCTGCTTCTTAGTCTTTAATTCACATATTATTGACAAGTTAAATCATCTAATACAGATCTGTTCATGTGCAGTGGTTTCCATCATTCTTACCCTTTATTATGCTTACTTTAGCCCCTTGTGCCTTTCCTTCATAATTTGATAGATCTATAATTCTGCAATAATTTATGCTTTCTCCATTTGCATTGCCTTACCTGTTCCATTTTTCCTTTGATTTGACATACAAAATCTGCCTAGCTTTTTCTTTTTTGTTCCATAATCCCATTTTGATTTTAACACTGACTTGTAAGGTATAGCTACAGAACATTTTATATTTAGTTCTTCTTTTCATCTCTGACTGTAATAATTAGGTTTTTTTTTTACCAAGTAATGTCAATTTAGTTGTTCTTTTGCAGATTAAATATAATTCTGTTTTCCTGGATTCAGCTCTCCTTCCTCTCTGAAGACTAGTTAACTTTTTAGCATACAGTTCCCATGTTTTCTAACATTTCAATATCTATTAAACTCTGCCTCTTGATTGGCAGCTGAAACTTGAGTTTAAATCCTGCAATGCAGCTGGAGGGTCATGAAAACCAAAGACGATGGAGATGGCATGTATGATGCTATACTGTGAATATGCCTAAGCAGCACGTAGATGTCATCCTGGCAATTCATCTTTGCTTAAGTCCTTTCAACTGATTAGCTGCCTTTTCTACTGAAGACTCGCAGTCCTCTGATATTCATAAGTTTGTTCTTTTAATGGTCATAGAATGGAAAAGGAGTGTCTTTCTTATTTTTATTTTCCTGCTCATGAAACTGTCTTCCTCTTTAAAAGTAATTTATTTAGTTTGAGCCAAGTTCAGGTGGCAACGAAAATACTGGCTTTGTATCAGTCTACATAAATGAAGTTATTTCATGAAAGTGTTTGTTGATAAGCAACAACTTTACATTGTAACTCTTAATTAGAGCTACATTACAGAGGTTTTATTGAAAGTTTTACGTCTTACTGAGACTCTGCACATACAACCTTTTGAAAGAGTTACTCTTTGAATAACAAAACCTTTTAAATTATATTCTCCTGCACCACAGCCATGCCCACAGGTGCTTTATGTACTTCTGTTCTCTGTACTCTGGGGTCACTTCAGTTTTCATTTACACAATTTGCACATCTAGGCCTGATTTAGAACATCGCATCTCTCTAACTGGCATTAACAGGAATCTTTAAACAATCTTTTCTGGATTCTTTTTCTTCTATAAAATTATCAAAAGGTTGAAGCCCAGTTTCTGTACCCTAGGAGGTGGGCAAAAAAAAAATCAGAATGTACCTCACACTCTCTTTCTCTTCACTGCTCTCTTTTTGTGAAGCAGCTGACTCTGTTCCAGTCACCTTGAACAGAAAAAGCAGAAGAAAGAACAGGGCTATAGTATCTGATGATCTTTGCCCATTTTCCACCTCCCATTTGCTTAATCTCTGAGAACTGGGTAAACCATCTTTGCTTTTCCTCTTTGTTGATACATAGGCTGAATCTTGCTTTTTTTTTCAGCTGAGCAATGGCAAAGACAACCTAATTGTTGGTAAACTTCTAAGCAGTTTTTGAGATATCATTGCTGCTAGATTTGATGTTATATTTTCATACCTGCTATGCAAAATGCTGGATGCTGTTTTAAAAGCAAATTAAATTGAATTATATTAAGCAAGTAGAAGAATATTCAGTAAAATACGTGTTATTGCTTCCCTTTTTTTTCCAGAGAAGGATCAAAAGATCCAAATATCACATGTATTTCCTTGCAGAATATTCTGAGGCACAGTGGTATGTCACTTTGAAATCAGATGTAAGATATAGCAATGCTTATCAAACCAACACAATTCAATCTCAGGCTGACATGCAGAGCTCTATATGAAGACACAACATGTTCATGGAATTGGTCAGATATAGCTTTAGATGCAAGAAGCAAGATCTGTAAAAAATTCAATTCCATGCTTGATCAGAAGCAAGTGACAAGAGAAAGACAAAAAAAAGGAACCAAGACAGGCAGAATATGGTATATTTGAGATGAAAAATAAGTCAGACTGGTTCTACCAGGCAATTCAGCAGAGTGGCATTTTTCTATGGCATGAACTGAATGGTCAGATTCCTAGATATGAGTAATGGTCACAACTTGGAAATATTGTTTTTGCAGAGGGGAGAAAAAACAAGAATACAGAGAAAATGAAAGGACAGCATCAAGAGCATAGAAGGGTCAGCTGTTGGAATAAGGCTCAGTGGCACACCATGGCTAGAAAAGGTTCTAGAAACAGAAATATAACCTCCCCTTTTTAGCCGCTACCAAACCTCCTTTCAGCCCATGTGCTGAAGCACCCTATGGCAGTGGGGTTTTGTACTGAGCATGGTACTATATGGTGTGATTCTTGGGGTAGTCCTGTGCAAGGCCAGGAGTTGAACATCAATGATCCTTGTGGGTCCCTTCCACATCAGGATATTCTATGAATCTGTGATACTCCTTCTGTTGGCAAGGACAGCAGGATATGAATCAGGGATGAGCAAAATGGCACCATTTACTCCCACAAGGCAAAGCTCTAAAGGCAGCAGCTCTGCAGAAGACTGTCCTTGAAAGCCAAGGTAAAACTCACCTACTCTCCAGCTCAGCTGGCAAACATTTCAGAGCGCACACAGTTAGTCATGCTCTGCAAGTGTGTTGGCAAAGTAACCACTGCAATATAGACAATGGGGCAGGGCAAGCAGACTTTACAGCTTTGCATAATTTAGTTCAAGGATTATGTACAGCATATATAAAAAAAGTGACAGATGCAGCATTGAACCTTGAGGATTAAGGTTTAGTACAGTGAAATACATCACCATGAATATTAACCCACTCTCTCAAAGCAACAGTTTTTTAATAAGTCCCTAGCCAGTGATATTAAACCGTATGCGAACACTTGGCAGCATAGCATGATAGTCTATGTATGAAGTAGTATGATAGTCTATGCTACAACATTATATTTGATTGTTTCATTACTGTAGTGCAATGTTATTCCTCAGACAACCAGAACTGAGATATATTTGTATCCATAGGGACAAATTCCAAGGCAAAATTCCCAATGAAATTTCACTAACTACTGTTTCAGATGAGCAGTGAGCTACAGGTGAGACTACTTTTGCCAAGATCATTCAGTGTGGTGTGGAAGAATGCCTCAAATTTGTAGACATGTGACTAAACCTCTAGTTTGGTTTCGAAGGCAATCTTTGCTCAATTCTTCTATCATTTGGAAATGTGCACACTTATTTTTCTATGCATTATTAAGAAAAAAGTGTGTCATCTGTGGCATTTTGAGGTTAAGAAATGATATGCAACCGATGTCCTGAAAAATGACATGGACTAGCAATTTTTTAAATAGATATAGAGAGCTGCCAAGTTTAGAAAATTTGGATGTAGAGCCTCTGGCAGAATATTCACAAAAAATGAGATAACAAATACAATTTTTTACTCTCTGAACTGCTATCCTGAATATAAATTAGTGAAAATTACTGCAGTATCCTATTTTTTAATGACCAACAATAAAATCCATTGGAACAAGATAAAAATCTGCCTTCCTTCGGGTTTTGTATAGTATTAGTACACCTATCACACATATGCCCATCTACTGCGGGGAGGGGAGGGGGGAAGAGAGTCTTAGAATTATTTGCTAATAATTAATATTTGTAATAATATAAATATTTCTGCACATAGACATTAAGATGTTTTATTGTGCTTGGAAAAACAGATATTTCTTCAATTACACAGAAACGGAAATTCATGAAACCCTTATCTGGTTAAAGTAAGTCCATAATCTAAGGGAGTATAAAAGAGCATAAATGAGAATTTTTTTTTCTTCCTTGAGAAAGACCATTGCCAAATGACGATGTATGCATCAATGCACTGAAAGCTGTTAATAGAGAACATGGGAAAGACAAAGACATTGCTAAATCCATCAGGCATTCATGACAATCAAAAAATACCATGTAGAGGAGAATTATCTCAAAAAGGATTCGCTTATTTTCCGTTCTGGCTTCACCTCACAGCTACATAGCTGAAGTTGTAAAAGGAGCAACAGCTTCCTACCACTACAGTTAGATTCTGAAAAAGATTTCAATAGCATGAAGCAAAATCAATTTATAAAAGTTTATCATTCAAATGTGATTTTTTCCTTTACTTTTTTGTACGAGCAGGAGTGTCAGGAAAGGAGGAGAATTTTGCAATATGTCATTATTTACTTTCTTACTGAAATGGCAGTATTATATGTCTTTGGGGCACAGACTAATTCTTGATTATGTGTATCAGTCTTTGCATTAGATAACATTTCAAACTAATATCAACACTAATCAAATGAAGACCAAAATCTGAATAAGAAGTTCTCTCTCTATCCAGGTGTTCAATTTGATTAATTCTCTCCCATATTATTCTTCTGGGGGCAAACTGTAGCTGTTGAACAGTATTTTGAATTAATTTTCTTTCTGAAAGCCCAATCATTAAAGTATTTATGTGCTACTCTGTTTTATATTAGAGTAAATAAGGTCAGAATGATCATTTTAAGCTTTGGAGGGAAATCTTTAAGCTTTTGTGACTGCCTGCAGTTGTGTCTAGAGTCTTGAACTGTCATCACATTTGGTTTTTGCATATACAATCAGATCTGCATGTAAACCTGTCTCTTCAAATACCTTTAAATCACAATTTTTTATTCTGAAATATCCACACAGAAACATATATCTATGCATATATGTATGCTGAACATGATAAAAAATTACAAGGATCAGTGAAACAGGGAAGAAGTGGCTTGGTGACCAAAGATTTAACTCATTCTTTTCTTCATGTTGTACCCCAGGGCATGTGATAGCAGTGATTTCAACTGCCTTCACATGTAACACTTGTTATTTACCAGACAGTTTGAGATAGCAGTTCTTCACTGGTGCTGGTGTTCTGTTCCTGAGCAGAAGAAAGGGAGGGTTACAAACATGGTTTTTTTAATGTCTGAAGAAGACCTTATTATATTGTCCTTTTGAACAGATAGATAATTATCACAAAGTATGTTGTAAATCCATTACTTTTCTATACGTTTCTTTTTTTCACTACTGATGTGGGTGTATTTTAATTGTTTCACATAACACAGACTGTCAGGTGAAATGCTACCAAATAAGGAAAAATGTTCAACAAAAAATAGCACATCTGAATTCATTAAAACTGACTTTAAACAATCCTTGCTAGTACTTGAGAGAGTCCTGAAATAGCCTTCTTCTCAGATTTTCTTTCCAATTGTCATATATGATGAGAAAGCAATAAAATGAAACATTTTCCTCAAAGTTAGAATGACACTTCTAGTCTGTCATTTGGCACTGTCTCCAAAAACAAGGACATGTTTTGTAGTTCTCAGGTTACTTAATTTATTGCTTATAATTAACGGAAGTTTGCTTAATCTCCAACTGCAAGAAAATTCAATGCCTTGTTTTTGTTTTTTTAAATTTAATTTAAAAATCAAAACACTTTGAGTCAGTGCACGAAGAAATAACCAGCAGAGTACAGTTATTATAGATGATGCACAAATAAATCTTTTAAAGCAGCCCTTATGAAGCACATGATGTAGCTCTCAGGGGGAGGTTCAACTGTCATTGATTTCTTCAGTTATCTTTGTGGGACATATCGTTAATCCATTTGCAAATCCAACTCTTCAGTTGTCAGGTTCCTTTCAAATGTGAGGGTAAACAGCAACAGAAAGGACAGCAAACAGTAATGAAGTATAAGCCAGATTTACTTAGTACAGACCCCTGAAGATAAACAAATACACACTGGCCTGCTACTTCAAGATCAGAAGGCGCTATTTGCATAGTATTTCACAAAATTGAAAGCAGCGTTGGCTTGTTTCCCAAAACAATCCAAACTTTTCAGATTTACGCTGGGGACAGACTAGAGTCAGTGCAGAACAGTGACTGCAACTGATTTTGCATCCTTTGGGCCTTCTCGTGTAACTGGAGGAGAGGAAAGAAGGCGAGTGGGTGCTCATAGGCTCTGAGATCAGATCATGTATTCCTCATTAAAAACCTATTGTGCTCAGAGAGAGGGTCCATAGTAACATCAGATCATTTGCTTACTGTTTTGTAGGGTTTTGTCTCATGCTGACATTAAAACATTTTTCCCAGTC
The DNA here is from genome assembly GCA_013397565.1 of Ptilonorhynchus violaceus. NCBI lineage: Eukaryota > Metazoa > Chordata > Aves > Passeriformes > Ptilonorhynchidae > Ptilonorhynchus > Ptilonorhynchus violaceus. The sequence continues at coordinate 1,422,525 of VZRJ01011173.1, forward strand.
TGGGAAAAGAGGTAACACTGAATACACTGAATCAGGCTAGTCTTGAAACTCTTTTAGATTGGTTAGTTTATGTCAGTAGCACAAGTCTTAAACAAGGTGTATGTGAAGCTCCATTGCCCCATCATCTCTTCTTTATTTCCTTCAAATTTATGAATAAAATACATAATGGTTTCTGTGCCTTCTGAACTTGCAACCACTTAACTAAAACTTTGACTGCCTCTTCACCAGCAAAACCAGGTGGATTTTTATCAGATAAGACACCCAAACTAAGTCATTTTGTCAAAATGTGGTAGTGACTCTCACAGCTTCACCACAGGCAACTACAGCTCTAAGACTGCTCGATTGTTTCATGGAAAAGCGAGTTGCAGTTATTTCTCAGACCTGTAAAGCTCTGTTAAAATAAAGAAGCTAATAACATATCACTTCAGTAAAGATAAGGTCTTTTTTGTCTGTGATTTTATTAAGCAGAAAGCAGGAATCCTACTATGAAGTCTGTCTGTATTGGCTGGAGACCAGGGAGCTCAGTGTTACTAACACAGACAAGGTGGCTCTGAGAGGATAGGAGCTGCTGAGATCCTCTTCCCTCTCTGTCTGGTGTGTAATGCCAGGGCACTAGAGCTGCTGGGACCAGGTTTGTAGCTGATCAATTCAATGTTTCAGACTGCCACTTGCACTAAATTTTTCTTTAGGACAAAAATAGTGCACACTGAAGATGCAATGAGTTTATCTGGAGTCTGTTTTTTTGCTTATTTTATGTGATTGTACACCTATTTGTGGTTTTTTGCATCTCCCTGCACATATCATTTCCATTCCACCAGCATATGCTACTCATATGTACTGAAATGCATTTAATTTTGCTGCAGATATGGATGCTTATGTAAGTGGATTAGGATCTTGAGTATTCAGATGGTATTTGCGTTAATACCAGCAGCAATTCTGCATTCTCAAAGGTTGCTGTTTGCAATTTTTAACAGATTCATTTTTAAGCAGATTCTTTCTCTTAAGGACTGTTCATAGTTAATAGACATAAAGTTGTTCAATGGAGCTATTTCTGCACTCCCAGAACACAAGCATAGCCAGAAAGAGAGAGAGAGCAACTTCCACTGTCTATAGAATGCCTCTACGTACTGACAACCATGATTTGACCCGGTGTGAGACAAATCTGATTGGTTAAAGCAGGTGAAGGACAGTTCTATGAGCCACTTGATTTCAGTATACATCTCTGTGAAAGGAATGTTATTAAAAAAACCACCCAGGAAGTGACACTTGCTCTCTTGCTCCTTGCTGTTCCCACAAGCAATCACTGACCTCTCCTCCCCACCCCACTCCCCCCCCTGCCCTGGGCCAGGGCCCCACGGCCCGGCCTCAGCCCCCACTGGTCCCGCTCTGTTTGGACCCGGGAGGAGCTGGTCTATTGCCATCTGGACCAAGGCCAAGCAGAGAAGCAACTAAGCTGAGTCAAGCTACACAGAGAGAGAGCCGAGATGTGCCGGAGAAAAAAAGAACCCTTTTTTGGAGGTGGATGGGTGAGATCAAAGGGTGACTTTGCTGTTTATAAAGCGAAGTGCAGTAATTAATTAGCAGCTAATAGATTATTGAAATTTTGGATGGTTGCCAGCGCAGACGCCACAGCATGGGGGGGAGAAGCTGCTTTGCTGATACAGACCAGAGACGTAGCTGTATGATTTAAAGGGGGAGGACACAGCTGAAACTATCTGATGGGAGCATGTAAAACTGTTACAAATACTTTCGTAGGCATTTTCTGCAAGTATTAACCTCTTCTCTAAGCTAGAGAGAAAGGAAAGCAGTCACGTGAAAGATTAGATATGGCAACCAGCAGCCTAACAGAAGAGAAGACAGAAGTGGCAGGAAGTGCCAGATAAGAAGCCATCTTTACCAACACTGGGATTCACCTTTTTCTGTGAGCTGAGCTGGGTGATCTGGAATAATGCCAAACTAAATTTCTCTATAAATCACAATATGAGACATGGAGGAATTTGAATTTCACAGCCTAAGATAAGAACTTTTTTTGTTGTTGTTGTGTGCAGATGAAGTTTGCGGTCTTTGGAGATTATGAGTAAAAGCAGGAGACTGTACCTTTAGTGCCTTTAGACTGGAATGACTTATTCTTAAAAGTTTAACCCCATTAGACTTTTCTTGTGACCCACAAACTGCCGAGGGTATTGTGGGAGAGAGGATACACCACTGCAAAAACCTGGGCGAACTGTGGTGTTTCCCCAAAGGTTTGGAAGCATGCCGAAGACACTCTGTAGGGAGCTATCTTCTGTGGGATGGATCCCGCTACACTACAGAATGAACTCTTTATCCCATAAAGTGGCAATAAGAACTGTTAATCATAAGATCAGAATCTCATGTTTATGTCCTTTATGTGATCAGTTAGAAAGATTGGGATGTATTGAGAGGAGAATGATATTTGTACATTATGCCTTAATATTTTTTATTCTTTTTTTATTCTTTCTATTCTTAGTAGTGTTAGCGAAATACATTATTTAATCATTTTTCAAGTTTCCAGCCTGTTTTTGCCATCTCACATCCTCTAAAGAACCAAGCATGGGGATCTGGAGTTTGCCTCCAGGTTAACCCTTTACACTGACTGTCTAAAGGATCAGCTCAAATGTGCTTAGAAAGGAAGAGATAATTTGTAGGAAAGATAACTATGTTCTTTTTCTGTATGTTGTCTCTAGTGGGGCCTGTTTCTGCAGGTAATAATACCAGACAGTAGCACATGCACATAGATTTGCTCCACACACATAACCATTAATCATAATTCAGGTGTTTAAAGGGGCTTTTCCCCCAGCATTTTTTTGGATGCTCACTGAAGACAAGAGAGGCCACCTGCTGCGTGCAACTGCTCAACAGTTCACCCACTGAGACCCTCGAACTCTTCAGGCAAAAACCCTTTCACAATGAGTCACGTGGGCTTGGTTGATGAGTCTGCTGCTGCAATGCCTCTACATCCCTCTCTAAATGTGTTTGAGCGCTTAAAAATCTTTGACTTCAGACCCCATCAGAAGACAGTGTCTTTCCACTCTGGGTGATGAAATCACTCCACATGTAGAGGATGGGGAGTGTGCAGCACTCGTAGCTGTCATCTCACAGAATAAACACTTGAATGCATGCAGTGCTGTGTTGGGAGACAGGGAGTTTGCAGGGTCAAGCCCTATGGCTTGTTTTGAGAGGCCATTTAGCAGTACTATACATCTCTGAATCTTGTTAAGCACAAATACAGACAGACTTGAAATAAAACGAACTAGACTTTTAATTTTGTTCGAAGGTAGTAGGCAATGCAGAGGTGGGGGAAGGGAAAAGCAGGGAAGAATAGGTACATTTATTGATTTGAGTGTTCAGTTACAAGATAAACAACATGTGGGTAGTGTCTTCTTCATAGGATCTGCTCTTCTTTATTTAATGCTGCTCTTCCACAGGGATACACTTGTAAAAGTAGAAATAAAACCACAAGGAACTACTGTGAATGAAACAACTGATTATTTTGCAAGGTGCAGGGCAGATAATCCAGAAAAACTTAAATTTTGTGACATGTGAAAAGGTAGGCCATTGCGTGAAGAAAGTGAATGGTCAAAAAGTTCTGGATAAAATGGGACTCCACTGGAGTTTAGTCTGAAATGAAGCGAGAATTCCATCAAGGTCTTCCTAACACTGTCAGTAAAATACTCATTAAAGAGAATAACTCTGTAGCACAGAGAAGTAATACATTATTTAGTATTTCCAGGAAACACTCTAGTTTTCTGTTCATTTCTACCAGCTGAATCTTCTGTGGAGCCCAATTCCTTGAGGCCTTGAGGCAACGGTAAAAAGCATCAGTTATTCTCAGTCTGTGTACTCCATACATTCAGGACCCTTTCTTTGGGATGTTAGAAGATCCCATGTAAAACTCTGGCTGGGGTTTAAATATACTTATAAGCAGAACAGAATATCAAACCTGACCTCTTACAAAAATGAAAACCCATTGAAGTTTCTGATAAAGAGAAATATTATTCTTCATCTGGAACAAAATGAGCTTGGCAGCATGGATAGCTCTGACTAGTAATCGACATGTAAATCAACAGCAGCCCCATGATGTGAAAAGCCTTCTGTGTCAGTAATACTGTATTATATGAAGAGGATGGTCTTAAGCCAAAAGATATGGGAGAAAATACATATTGATAAAATTGTACATCTATTTTTTGGCAGTACAAATGCTCACTGGAAAATGGGAGTCTTACTCCAAGAGAATGTGGCTCAGAGATCTAGAGCCAACACATCTCATTAGGGTTGCTCTCCCCCGCCCTCTGTCTTCTCAAGTAATGATTTTAAACAGAATATTGTGATTTAAAATAAATTTTCTCACCTCCTACAAGAATATACTCTTCTGTTTCCTTGTGTAAAGGTTGTAGCTATTGAAGAATTTGTTCTTTTTTGCAGCACATGCTTCACAATTTGTTGCTTTACTTTAATTTTGTCTCTTTATCAAAACATAGCCAGTTTTGGGCTTTTGGGGTGAATTTGTGTGAGTTTCTTTTAAATTTTAAAAGACAGATGACAAGTTTTGCTCATAAGTTTGTGAGCTTGACTGAATTGTACGCTATGTTAGTTTTTTCCAATGCATGTACTGTGTTATCAAAAAAATAAAATTTACCTGTTGATAGAAAAAAGCAATTTTCCATTTTTCAGTAGGGCGTTTTTTTATGAAGTTATTTTTTTCTTTACATTGCAGCTCTGCAGTTAACAATCCTTTTACTGTGGAATTGCATTGACACATTCTTGTTGCTCACCACAGGGGATGTTCACAACTGTCTGCTTCAGGCATATAAATTAGGCATCTTTAGTTTCCCTGAATTGCCTTCCTGGTTGTGTTGACCTCATTTCACAGACTACAAAAAGGAGCTCTGGCTTTTACCTTTGGTCCTTTGGCTGGAGACTGCATTAATTGTCCCAGGCAAATGCTTTGAATGTCCATTCTTCCCAAATGAGTTAATTAACATCCCTGCTACAGAATGGTGTCCATCCTTAGTGAAGCTACACACTGTTCAAAGAGTGACCAGTTAGCCACTCATTTCTTGGGGCTCTTCATATGATCATTACACCACATGTTACAGTTATTGCTTTCAGTTTTAAGGGCATCAGATTTTCCCTCTGCTGCATTTGGACCCCATGCATGTCAGGACAGAGCAGAACAGGAGGGGGCTTTGTGGTACAGAAATCTGCACCATGTGCATGAATCTGTTGGCTCAAGCCCTCCTCTCATGAAGAATCAGCAACGGTACTACCTATACCTAGAACCATTTCATAAACAAATCAAGCTTTGCTTATTCAAATATTTCAAAAGTCTGAGGATTTTTTTTTCTTTCTGTATCCTCACTTCTCGAGACAGGAAAATGTTCAGGTCTGCCTATGTTCTTAAATGGGTCGAAAATTGTGTGGTAAGTGATCGCTCTGCAGTCAAGGTGTTTGGGGTAAGCACAGTAAGTTTCTTTGCTTTTTAGATTATGGTCTACTGTTTCAGCTTGTGCTCAAACCACTTGTTCTCATTTAATCTAATTCTATGAGAACTATTTTGCCTGTTTTTTTCCCCTGATAGGGCCTGCACTGGGGCAGCTCGAGGAGAAGCATCTGTATTTATATATACATTGAGCTAGACTGAAACAATCAAAATTCTTTTAATCTTTCCTCACAGAAAAGGAGGACCATTCCCTTACTTATTCTAAGATGTAAAAAATACAAGTCTCTTATAAGCAAGATTTATTTTTTATGACCTTTAATAAAAGTTCCATGATAACAATTACTTTGTAGTACATCTCAAAGCATATTGCACATACAATTAAATGCTTAAAATGCTCTGAAAGTCAGTATATCTTTAAACCAAGGAATTTCCTATGCCTCTCACACTAAGGTAAGTCAAATGTCACTTTCTGGAAGTCAGTGGAGTTAACTTTTTGTGAAACATGAGCAAATGAGATCAGACTGGAAGCCAGGTTCTAGGTTACTGATAAACTTCTGTGATTTTTAGTTTTGTAATAGGAGAATTACAAATATGCCATTTAAATGTCTGAGAACTTCCACCATATAACTCATGTATGAGAAAAATTCCCTTTCACGGTTTCATGAATGGTGTACATCTGAATATGAATAATTTTAAAAGTCTGAATTATTATGGTTGTGACTACGAGGGGACCTAATCCCCAGGAAAAATAGGGAAAATGCAACAATTATAAATGCCTTGGATGATGGGAATTAAACAGAAATGGTTGGTTTGACTCCTTGAGGTAATTAGTAGAGAATTCTGAGATACCTGATGTTTATAAAAATCTTAAATATAGATCTTGGCTCCTTAGAAAGCATGTTTTTGATATTAAGTCTTTCAGTTCATTAAGCACTGAATTGCCCGGTGATATTAGGTATTGTAAGAGAAATTTCAAGAGGGAAGTACTTCAAAGCAAAATTATGCTAAAACTAAAATATCTGTTCCCTTATTATGCAGTTGTCACCAGGAGAAAATAGCTGAAAGGTAGATTTTACCATCATAATTTTACATTTAAGACTTTGAGGTCACCAACTGCAGCTTGAGATGGCCAGTGACAGCTGTAAGTACCTTACAAGTGAGGTAATTTTAGAATATTTCAGGGCAAATCATATTTCTAATGCAGTTCTGTATTTCTAAAGGCAAATCAGAGTTCTACCTTTCTGTTTTCTAGATACAGATAAATATACAGAGAGAAAGGGAGCAAGAGATATCATATACGGACATATGGACATAATTACATATATATTCACGTATATGTTCCTGGTGACACGTATCTTTAAATACACACATGCATAAATATTTGTACACATATATATATATTTAGAGAGATAAAAAGCAAGACAAGAAAGATTCTATTCTGCTGTTCTAAGTCAATACAAAGATTTTAATGGAATTTATTATCTTTCATTAAAAGCTGGGTACAATAAATAGTATTTTTTTTAAAGTTAGGAGGGAGGGATTAGGGGGAACCCCCCCAGTCTCTAATTATCTCTGTTGTCTTTGTTCAGCAGAGGCAGCATATTCTTAGGGATTCAAGCTGGGTGTAATGCAGAGCTATTGACATCTACAGTTATCCTTGGGGTTGCAAACTTTATTCCTATGAGCCTTTGCAGAAGAATCCAGTAAAGAACATTATCACCATCACCAGAGAAATGGTACTGTCAACAACTGCCCGTGTGATCAGACACTTATCTTTTGATGTTCAGTTACCTTCTGCTTGTTAACCTTGTCAAGGAGGGCACAGAGGGGAGCACCAACCAAATGAAACCTGTGGTAATTACTGTAATTCGGAAAGAAATATATTCACTGGAGGCAGGCAGTTCCACCCTCACAATCAACCTTTCTGCAACTCAAGGAAAACACAAACATGGCCTGGCTCAGACAAATTAGGCATGAACAAATGTTGCACATTAAATGAGTTAAAGGACCTTGCTGAAAATTACAAGGGCTGCTTAGGGAAGCAATGAATCCCATTAAGGCAGAAACAGGCTTAAAAGCAAGTGGGCTTCGCAGAGAGACTTGCATATATATTTACTGTACTTGGTTATCTTACCCAAGGCAATTCAGGGCACAACACTGCACATGTATCAAGGTGATAATAGTTAGTGTTCTTTGGGAGACATTCAGGCCAGAAAAAAAAGACACCATCAGCTTGATGCTGCAAAAACTACTACTTCTAATACCAATACCTGGCTTGTCTGTAGCACTTTCCATCAATCTAATTTCAAGAGCCTTACAAAACCATTTAGAAAGATCTAAAGTGGTTAGATGATTTAGAAAGCTAAGAAACATTTGAAGTTAACTTTTAAAAAATATCTGTTTCAAACAAACACACAGTCTTAAACGTAAAGTCACATTTTCTTTTGCTGGCATTCACCAAAGTACATTCCTATTGCACAACATATGTAAACAACTATAGCTGAAGGAATTGTTCCTACATTACTATTTCTCCTTTTGCTCACCAGTACAGCTAAATCATCCTATCTGCAAGAAACATTCTGTTTTATTATGTATTAGCCTTTCCTCTCACTATAATTATGGGAGGACTAGTGGAAATTATTTTGCTTTAAGCTGTAATGACAATGGGTTTTCTCCATTTCTCTTTTTTCTCAGCTTTTGTACCAATGCATTTCATGAAGAACAATGCTATGATAGGTTTGTTGTTTTTTTTCCTGCCTTTATCCTTGGTCCATACTGAAATAAAAACTAAAAGCAGGATTGCATTAAAACCTGTGCAGCTTCCAGTAGTGTTTGAAGGTGGAGTCAGCAGGCGACAGGGCAGAATGTCATATGAATGTGTAAAATATGCATATTTGTAAATATGTTTTGAATACAAAGGTTAAAGAGAGGACAAGCTGAGCTAAGTCACAAAAGCATTATGAAAGGATGGCGAAAATACAGATCATAAGGTGCCATGTTCAGCATAAATCATGCGGTATGTAATACATAATAAGGGTTATTCATCAGGAGCTTTGCTGCAGCCTGTAACCTCTCTGCAATCAAGACAACCATAAACTCTTCAAAGTGGGAGCAATTTCCATCAGGGCGAGAGTGTCCCCTCCCTCATCTTTATTTTTAAATGCATGATGATCACATGCTAATTGTGTAGACCTGTTACTGTGAATGACAAATAACCACTTCCAAAAGGACATTATGGCTAACAGCTCTTTAGGGGTCGATTTTGTTCCCCATCATTAAAATCCCCATTCTATACAGAATTAGGAAGTATAGTCTTGCCACAGGAGCTTGTTGTCCAAAGAATAAATAGAGCATGTTGAATTAAGGGTGAGCAAGTATTGTCATGAAAGGAATCTGCCCTGCACAGACTGAAAAATTAGTGAGGGAATCTGCTGCTTGGAGACGTGGAAGGATTTGGGAAGGGAGGAGAAGGGGTTCAGAGCGACCAGTCCACACACTGCAAGGGCAGTTTTAAGGATTATTCCACTGCTGAATTTACTGCAGGATCAGGATTACGTCTACACTGCTTTTTGCTCTGGGCAGAGCTCGCTCTGCTGGTGCTCTGGGACAGCAGAAAGCTGCGTGCTTGTGTTACCTTGGTGCTGAGTGTCCTAAGGAGGACCAGTGCCCTGCTAGCCATGCCAGCCAGCCAGCAGCTTGAGCAGCATGAGATTGCATCTGGTCTGTATGTGAGGAGACTGCCTGTATCTGCTGAGAAACGACACACACACATATGGCTGTAACCCCAGTTTAGGTGATGACACCCTCCGAGCAGTACCTGCCACATCAGAGGAGGTGTCTTGGAGCTTCTCAGCAGTACACAGGTCTGGTCACTGGTGGACTATGCCTTTGCCAGGCTCCCAGCTTCTGAGGGATATCCGAGAAACAAAAGAAAGGAATGAGACTGACTGAGAAAAGAAACATGAAAGTAGAAGAAAAGTGCAGTTAAATGTCCCCTCAGAGCCGAGACTTCAGGCCAGCAAAAGACAATGTAAGCAAGCCTCAGAGAACAGAGGGTAGCATTTTAAGGAATATTAAAGTACCTTAGGGGATACAGTGTCTTGCCATATTTCCTTTAAAGTCAAATAGCTGACTCTGGGAGACAGAAATATGGATATAATTCCCAAGACATGTTTAAACAGCAAGGTTAGCAAAAGATGGTAGAACAGAAGATGTTCTGTGTCCAAAACAAGACTGAATAACTAGTCTCACAATTTATATGGCCAATGAAGGTCCAGCTTATGACTGAGATCTGCAACAAAATATTACTAGTTTTTTCATTAACCCATGACAAAGCAATTAGAATTTGCAATGGGGCTAACAGCCCCCAGTCCAGACAGAAGCTTGCAAAGGTTAAAAAATTGTCACTTTGAAAGGGAAAGAGCATGCAAACTACAGCATGAAAAGGAGTCTTCATCAGGTGGGTGCAGAGTGCTGAGTAGCACACGACGCAGCATGTTCTGGAAACCAAAACAGCCTCAACAGAGAGAGGGTAAAGCAGCAGCACGTATGTCATGCAGTATGGTGCTGGGCATGACTTTTGTGTTTGTGGAAGGAGTGCTTTAAATGCAGATTTAACCTATTCAGTGAGAGCACCTGAACTGAGCAGTCTGAGTTAGGTACCTGCTCTCTGCTAGTTGGATGGATTTCCTTACACAACTAATGGCAAGAGAGCTGTATCTGCTAGAGCAATTCATCCCCACCTATGACCCATGATGAACTATACTTTCATGTGTGTTCTACTTTGTCCTATGCTGGCCTTTGTCATAAAATGCATACATCATAAAATGTACCAATTGCAACCTGAATATCAAGCAGTAATCTGTTGGTTTGGGTTTTTTTACAGCAGTTTAGGTCCAGATTTTCAGTCAAGGTGGTTGAATAAGAACATACATTTACATACTTAACAAGTGTAATAAAAGTACCATGCATTTAAATGAGTGCAATTGCAGTATTATTTTCCTGAGGCAACATGTAAACCCATCAGGGAATAAGCACAAGTAAAAGCATTGAAATGGAGCTAAGAAGATGACACTCCAGGTGAGACCCCACCTGGAGTGCTGCATCCAGCTCTGGGATCCTCAGCACAGGAAGAACTTTGACTTGATGGAGCAAGACCAGAGGAGGCCACCAAGGTGATCAGAGGGATGGAGCACCTCCTATGAGGAATCGGGATTGTTCAGCCTGGAAAAAAGAAGGCTTTGGAGTGACCTAATTGTAGCCTTCCAGTACCCAAAGGGAGCATACAAGAAAGATGGAGAGGGACTATTTACAGTGGTATGTAGTGGTAGGACAAGGGTTGATGGATTCAAACAGAAAGAGAGTAGGTTTAGATTACACATTAGGAAGAAATGCTTTTCTGAGAGGGTGAGGATGCACTGGAACGGGTTGCCCAGAGCAGTTGTGGATGTCCCATTCCTTGGAGTGTTCAAGGCCAGGTTGGATGGGGCTCTGAACAACCTGGTCTAGTGATAGGTGTCCCTGTCCATGGAACTAGATGATCTTCAAGGTCCCTTGCAACCCAAACCAATTCTACATTCAATGATTACTGTTTTATGTAGATCTCCAGACTACTTTTAAATTATAACAAATTATAACAAACTAAGTAGTTATTGATTCACTGTTCTGCTCTCTTTTCCAGAATAATTTATATGTATAACAGTGTTCTTTTAGGGTTAAATTTTATGAGAGTTTTTAAATCTCAGGCCTTTTTAAACAGAAAAATAGGATTCAATCCCACATGTTTTTCTGAAGTTTTAAATTGCTGCAGCACAGGTCTAGTGACAACATTGAAACACTTATGTGGCAGTGGATTTGTTTTTTGTATTTAAAATGAAAAGTAGACTTGTCTAATGAAGAAAAAATGCAGTCAAATGTAGACCTTGTCAATCACATAGATTAACAAGGGTAGGAACAGTGCCTTCGAAATGCTGTAAGTAATCAAAAAGACAGGATTCTTTTGAACATTTTACTGCTCAGGAAAAGCTGGTTTTCTGACAAGAAAAAATATTTCTTTAAAGATTCTTTCACCCCAGAACAGGAACCAGTACATCTTTTATTCATATTATCTGTAGAGCTTGTTGTATTTGTATCCATATCTTAGGAGCATTCTCTCCCTCACTGAAAAAACCAGAAGTGCTAGCTGGTGTTTTTCAGCTGACATCAGGTCAATAAAACATGGACAATAGGAAATGAATATTTATATAATAATAGGTAGTAGACCTGACATGTTAGGGTCACCGATCACGTACCAATTTCCCTTACACTTTCATAGCTACTGCAGAATTTGTTCATGTACTTACCTTCGTGAAGTCTCCCTAGAGTTAGTGAGTACCATGTTGTTACCAGCTCTAACCTGCTTTATCTCTAAAATATCTCTCTTGGCATTCAGCTGGGCTTCAGCAATGCCAGATATCAGGGATTCTCCCCTTAATACACACTCATCTTCAGAGTTTCCTCTGAAGTAGTGACGAAACAGGCATGCACGTTTACTGTCCAAAATTTCAGTGCTTGATGTGAAAGATGCTGGCCACTTGAGATGCTACTTTTTTTATAGCTCCTGACACCTTGATACCACTGGAAAGGTGTATTCCCAGCTAACTTGGGAATGTGGAGCATACACCGATAAGAAAAGGACGAGTGACTGTTGACCTGATGTAGCACAATACTTAATTCAATAGTTCTCCAGCAGAAATAATGTAATCCATTAAAAGGTAGTAAGCAAAAACCCCAAAAGCACAAATTAATTTGTCTTGGCAAAGATTTCCATGACAGAAAGAAAAATGAAAAAGGAATGGTGGAAAGGGAAGTTACTAGATTGTTAGATTAAAGTAGATATTTTTGAGAGTGGAAAAAAGGAACTTTGTCATACTGAAATAGCTGAAAGTGCTCAGGTATAAAACTGACGAAATCCATATTTATGTAAATAAATAGGCATCCAGAAATTAACTTAAAAATCCGTATTTCATGTATTTTCCCCGAGAGAATTCTTTGGTGCACAAGAACAACAAAGTCTCCCTATAAAAGAACAACAAGCTGGTAGCATATGTGATTCCTTATCTTTTCCAAAATGTTAGATTCCAGGATGAAAGCAAACAGAAAATCTCTCATCAAAAGATTTTCTTTTAATTAAAAATTGGATTAGAAAGCAAATCAAACTACAACCTCTAGCTATCTGTACTAATAATGAAGGAAACTTTCCTTGGGCAGGAAAGTTTAAAGCTGTGGTAATGACAAAGGAAAGAATATATGCAACATTGCATTTCCCCCTCAACCTTGTTTTGAGAATGTCTGTGAGACCACAAGCTTTTAAGTGTAACAGACAGCTTATTTCCTGTAACATTTTAGGATCTTACAGATGCTTTCAAGAAGGAAGAAAATAGTTATCTCTGCAAAAAGCAAAGTGTTGTAAGTGACCTTATAAACCACTGAGTTTCTTTGTTGCCAAAGAAATCAATAATGTAACAGCGTGTTTGGATATCAGAGAAACAGCACTGGTTCCTGTGATCTCTCAATTCTGTGAAATGAGCTGTTGAGACTAAATTCTCTTGCATGAAGAAATTTAATTGGCTCAAAACGTCTATTTTTTTTTACCATGGTTATTTCCTGAATGTTTTCAAATTTCACACAACGCAGAACTGTAATATATAATTACATTGTAAAAATAAACATAATTAACAGACTGATCATCTGCCTTTCATGACCAAAATGACTAAGTCATCAATGACTTAGCTACAGAATTAACGTTTGAAAATAGTCCTTTTTGAAGCTGGTCAAGAATCTTTGATTGATGAAGAAGATTTAATAAATATCTGGGGAAAAAAATTAATTTATGTTGGTTTAATTATGTTTTTATGCTAATCTAGGCCTGGATCATTGGATTATCTAAGTTACTGGAGCTGTTATGTTTGAAAGACTTTCAAAGGTACTTATACTTCTGTGTGACTTAAGTCCTTTTAAAATCCTTATGCCCACTAAATAATGACATCTGTTTAGTAACACAAATACAACATTGGATATGTTTTATGTCCCACTAATGTAAACTTACCCACAGAAGTCAAATTGATGCTGCTTGAGGGATATCTAGGAGATTGGCATGTGATCTTTACAATCATGAATCCGTTACTTGCAATTGCAGAATAGAATTTAAAAAAAAAATTCTGCATAAGGCTTTTATTTTTTTTTCTTTTGTTTTGTCCTTTTTAAATTTTTCCCCCAAGTCCCAAAGGGGATTCACAGGCCTGCTGTTTCATGGCAACAGTTTGCAGTATCATCAGTTTCCACATGCGGCTATGTCTTATCCAAACAATCACCAAGATTATTAATACGCAGAACAAACAGTGAAAGATACAGTAGGAATCTCTGTAGAAATTCTTTGGGAATGAATAAATACTCAGAGTAAATGTTGGCTAGGTTGATAATTTGGTAACTAACTTTCTTGATATGAAAATGTATCCAATAGGTCTGGATTAAGATCACCAAAATAAATCACAAAAGGACTTCACAGAGATTTCTGATGATAATGGCATTTGACCTCTGGTGTAGACCCTGATCAGCAATTAAGAGGTTAAATGTCACTTTGCCATTCTCCTGAGCTGTTTATTAATGCACTGTTCAAAGTAATTTATGATTCATATGAAAGAGACCTGTTGTCCTTGTCTGGTTAAGATTCCTGTCAATAAACTTCCAGTTGCTCTGTGACCTTGTTCGCTGCTGATCCCATGCCACGTCAACATTTTGGCAGAAGATCAATGTCAAGTATGCTTTCGCCTTGCAAACCCAGCTTTACTCGCTTTGCTCAGTCTCTGATCTGTTGCCTGCAGCTCTCGATGTTTTTGATCGTTTCTACGAGTCTTTCTTTTCCCCTACAGCTTCTGTATCCCAAAGTATGCTTATGCAACTTGTGCATTGGCAAGACGTTTTCACAAGCAGAAGTTCATTGTGGAGCATTGATTTTGGTGCTTCTGATGTACTCAAGACTTGACAGAAAGGAAATAGATAAGTAAAATTTGTTAACTAATCAGGTTAATATTTCTTTAGCACTGGTCAAACAAGGTGAAATAAATATTGCCCCAGGTGCATTATTTTTGAATAACACTTCTGGAACTGGATTATTTTAGATGAATGGCTGTAAAAGGAGATGGTGAAAGTCTCATTTTAGAGACAACCAAAGAAAAGTTATGGCATCTTGCAAAGTCTGATAGCTGCTTACAAAGCCCAAGATTGCAGATATGTCTGCCAGTTCGTCTGAAAGATATGTATTCCATTAATTTTCAAATCTGTTGGCACTGGTAAAGGTAAAGGACAAAATTAACACTTGCCAGAAGTTTAAAATGTTCAGTTACACCTAATTTGTTACATATATGTAAGCCCATAATCAAGCATAAAGGTGTCTATACGACGTTTTCTTCATTCTCTTCCTTAAGACAACTTTTGGTCTTCACAGGATTGGTGTTTAGCAAAGATTTGGCAGTCCTAGCCTGCAGGATGTGGAGGAAATTACATCTTTCTTGTGACAGTTCAGATTCTGTTTGGGATTCAATGTTTGATGCCAAGGATTAATTGCTAACAACTCTTTCATCCCTTGAAAATGGATCAGGATTTCAGATATTCAGCTCCATTTGGTGGCTAAAGGGGTACTTTTAGGTGGTAAGATTGTAGAAATCCCATCATGAAACCTTGTATGTTTGAGAATGGGTATAAGGAAAGCATGCTGACAGTTCCTATTGGAATGAGGAGAAAAATGTGTCTATTGAGGCTCCTAGAAAAAAGCAGCAGTGTAGGGAGATCTCCTTTTCCCTAAAGCTTCAAAATATTATTATAACTCTCCAAATAGCTATAGAAATATTTCTAATCATTACCACACAAAGTGATGGTGAAGGATGGAGTAGAAGGAAGCAGAGGGACTGAAACTATTTTAAGTTTGCCCTAATTGGATGAGACCACTAGGAGCTGCCCTCCACTGTAATAAATGGCTGTTGTGCATTGCTTGAGTGTTTTAAAATAAGAAGTGTCAGTGAAAGAACAAACATTTTTAGAAAAGGCACTAAATAGAACATTAAATTTTTATTTATTTTTTTTTCATTCCGATGCCTGTAAGTCTAAAACATGGTGCTTGTAGGTCATCTAAATGGTTGTCCTGACTGTGTTTATTCTTTGGGCCCTGGAAGTCAGGAGGAGTCTGGATCTTCAGAGCATGGATTAGCCCAGGGATTGGGAGTGGGTAAGATCTTCACACAGGGAAAGGCTGTGAAATGCATTAAAAGTTGGCAGAAGGTATGGATTTCTGTTCCTGTGTAAAGGAGTTTGGTTTCAGGAACATAAATCAATCAGAGGGGAATCTAGTTTTAAATCAGTGAAGATTTTGGCCTCATAGAAAGCAGAAGGGCTATAGCTCCACTTTTTCTCAGGTTGTAGTACAATGCTATTACCCATGCATGATCTCTGCAAAATCAATGAAGCTTCACTAATTTGCATGAGCTGAGAGTCTGGTTTCTGTGTTTGTGGTGCAGGAGGGAACAATGAGATTAACAGGTGCTTCTCTTTCCTATGCACGACCTCTCTGCACAGTTCGTTAAATGAAAACCTTTTACAATATCTGTGCTTTTCTTGTCAATTAAGGCTTGTCCCAAAACAGGTAGCATCTTTTATAACTCCCAACAGCCATTTGCCTAAAAAGTCCTTTGAATTTTTATGTCCTTTATCCACGGAAGATAGCAATTTCAGGACAAAGAAATGAGCAGGCAACGGTTTATACTGAATTGCTTGCACTTGGCAGAGCTAATGAAGTATACACCAACTTCTAACTACAGAAAAGTTGCCAGCTATTCTGGTGTGTATACAAATATACATCTATATTTGTGTGTATATATACAAACATACCATAATTGAGCAAGGTGTATACTTCATGTTTATTTCTTCCTCTTAGTTACCCTCTCTTATGAGTATAAAATCTGGCACTTGCATTTTCGTACACTTTTTCTTAATAGTGAAATTTCTATTTTTCTCTTTGCTCTTTCTAACGGATTTCCAAAGAAAAATTATTATTTTTTTTTTTTTTTTACATTTGGGTGGGGTTTTTTTGAATAGAACTGAATTTCTGAATTTTTATATATAATCACTAGTAATTTCTATATACAAGGTCACCTTTCCACGTGACTTTGGTACTGCACAAGTAAACACCAGAATTTTTTTGAAAATTCTTGAGCCTAGCAATAAGCTCAATTATATCTAAAATTACTATATAATGTGGGTGGCATTTGAAATACAAAGTGCTTGCTGACAGAGGTTATTTTGGCACAGTTTTATGAAAGAAAGCCAGAAGGGTCGGGGTTTTTTATTTATTACCGATGCTTTCTGTTTTTCCTTTCCTTATCGACTCATGCTATAATGCAAATCAATGATGACTATTTAGGGTAGATTTAGTAGAATTAGTCTTAACAGCTACTTTATTTATACATGATTAGTTTAAAGGAAGAAGAAAATTAGGTAGGCTAAATATGGGAATATTTTCCAGTCCATTTACTTGTGAGTCTCCTCCCTAGGGCGCTTTGATAAGGACAATGCCTATTTCATTATTATGGCTATTGATTTCCTGGATTTTTCTCTTGCCATTCCTACTATTGATGACAGTCTACTCTGAATAGCTGGACCAACCCCAGTCTAACTGGGATATCCTGATAAATCTTTAATATACCATTTTTAGTGAAGTATGGACTAAGTATAGGAAATGGATGAAATGTCTTGTCATTTCTTTTGTTTGAGGCTTGCTTTGAAATTTTTGTGTTGTTTTATAGCGTCTTGTGAACTTGGCCAAGTTTTGCTAAGATCAATGAGTCATTACTCAGATGAACACCCACCATCAACAATAAGGACCTTCCCTTAAGTCTGTAAGGAAGATAGATTTAACTAATAATAAAAGTTGCTATAGCTAATCATTGCTCCCAAATTTGTGTTAGACCACAGTAAACCAGGATGCAATCAATCCAAATAGAAATTCCCAACAAAACTTGGATCGCTACCACTGGGTTTTTTCATACTTCACAAGTCAGATAATTTCTCTCTATTTTACCAGGAATCACTACATTATATCTAATACCTGCTATATTCATATTATTTTTCCATTATCACAGGTGGAAAGGTGTGAAAATCTGATGAAGAACTGGTTATGGATTTCTTAAGGGTGCATTGTTTATCTTCAAAAAAGTTTTTAAATGAAAACTTGTGAGAGGCAGTTGGCAAGTAGGAATTTTTCTTTTCCTTTTTGGTTTTTTTTTGGTGAGGACGGTTAAAAGTTAGAACTTCTGAAACCTTTTCTAATTTTGTAGGTGAATGATTATGCCTTTGAGAAAAAAGACAAAATTCTCTTTGGAAATTTAATTATACTAGCAAAATTCAATATGAGCTGAAATAAAAATTAAGCCCTTGATTAATTATAATTTTTTTCCTCTCCTTTATCAGGTTGAAAGTGGTTTCAGTTTTGATCTTAGATTTAGAGCAGAAAACTTTTTGTAATCCAAAAATATTCTGGTTTTAAGAGAATAATTTCATAACTTTACATCTTCTTCATTGAAGCTTTAAGATAAGTGTATGGTTAAGTGAAAGAGAGCAGAAAAATTACTTCAATTTTCTCCATCTCGGATGTCATGAAATTTATGACATAGGATTTCTGCCAGTATAGCCTAAACACCAGAAGTATAAAGGATGCTTCTTACTGTCTGTTAGCACATGAGGGAAATGAGGAGTGAGGACTAATCACATCCATGGCTTTGTTTTGGATCTGCTCATGCTCCTGCATACTAAATAGAGACAAAATAGTTTTGCTGCTCACTATAGTCTTTCAGAAAAAGATGTCCAAAGAATCTGTTTATAGCACAACCTGGTACACAAGGATGATATTTCTTTCAGTGAAATGAATTGCCTGAAGTGAGCAGGATTAAGAAGACACAGTTATTCTACCAATGAAATAATGTAGGGCTATAAGAAACATGAGCATGTGAGTTAAGTGGTACACACACCTAAAATGTAAACCCATTTCCATGAAAAAAATGGACAACTGTAACTAACCACAGAGTTCAGAAAATAAACCTCAAGCTTTTCAATCAAGGTTTTGATGAAAACCATAACATTCTAAAGACATCACCTAGGTTCACCACACACAAAAGACTGCATGCTAAGACCTGTAATCACACACTGGAGGCCGTGCAACATCCCCTGCATTCAAAAATAGTCACACCACCAAAAGATGCAGAGAGAAGATCCTCTATATAAACATTATAAAAGGCTTTGAAGTTCTGCTAGTTATATCAACTTCATGGCTACCAAAGAAAACGAGCCAAATAGCTTTCTGTTTCTGGTATCTTCTTTTAAACTTTCACAAACAGTGTTTTTTATTAGTAATTAAAAGCAATTGTGTCAGATGTTACAGAAGAAAACAAGAATATATACATATTCCTGAACTGCATTTTCAAGTTATGACCTTTTTCAGCTGAGCAGAGTTTTACTGATGTATGAAATAGAAACAATTAAATAGACTATCAGATAAATGTTACTCATTAGTAACAGTTTTTAAAATACTGGACTAGACTGATCAAGGAGAAAACTGTTATCTATCTGTATGTTATCATTTTAAGTGCTTTAAAAACACATCTTTGTTAAAACTAAGCATGAGATGAGTAGCTATTCAGATTTTTAATACTTCTTTGACCACAAAGAGCTTATGCCAAAATTATTTACCTTGGAAATTTAAGGATGAAAAGAAGGAAGGCCGGATAGAGAGTTGCACATGCCACCGCCTTCCAGACAATCCTTGAGCTCTGTCTGGCTGTGACCACTTCCCTGAGGAGCCTGTTCCAGTGCCCAGATAACCTATGGGTGAAAAACCTGTTCCTTATATCCAACCTAAACCTCCCCTGGCACAGCTTCACGCCATTCCCTCGGGCCCTGTCACAGGTCACCAGAGAGAAGAGATCGGTACCTGCCATTCCTCTTCCCCTCATGAGGAAGCTGTAGCCTGCAATGAGGTCTCCCCTCAGTCTCCTCCAGGCTGAACAGACCAAGTGACTTCAGCCACTCCTTGTATGGTTTCTCCTCAAGGCCCTCCACCATATTTGTAGCTCTCCTTTGGATGCTCTCTAATAACTTTATACCTTTTTTTACATTGTGGCACCCACAACTGTATCCAGCACTCAAGGTACTTCTCTGCCCTAGTACAGAGCAGAGCAGGGCAATCCCCTCCCGTGCCCGGCTGGCGATGCTGTGCCTGATGCACTCCAGGACACGCTTGGCTCTCCTGGCTGCCAGGGCACTGCTGACTCAAATTCAACTTGCCATTGACCAGGACCCCCAGATCCCTTTCTGTGGCACTGCTTTCCAGCATCTCATTCCCCAGTCTCTGTACACATCCAGGGTTGCCCCATCCCATGTGCAGAACCCAACACTTTGTTAAACTTCATACAGTTGTGATTTCCCAGGCCTCTGACTTGTCAAGGTCTCTCTGCAGGGCCTCCCTGCCTTCGAGGGAGTCAGCAGCTCCTCCCAAATTGGTATCATCTGAGTCCAGAAAGGTGCCTCACTACCCTCCAGTTTTTTATTTTATAAGAACTAGAACAGCAACTGCTGCAGTGGCATGACCCCAAATTTCAACCTGTTAAGTTATTAACACAGCAACTAAATGGCTACCAATGTGAGACACAAACCTCTCTGATGAAATGGTGAGTTGACTGTTACTATTAAGTACTTGTCATGACATTTTGTTCTACTCTCTACGGTTTATTTTTATAGGGTAAAGAAACCTCACAAAAAAACCCCAGTTTCTCACTGAGTTTTGGGAGGAGATAAATTTAGGCCTGAAATCTTTGTTACATGTTTAGCTCTCTGAATTTAATAGACTTAAGTAAGGTATGGTATAAAAAATGATGGCAAAACATTGTCATGTATAATAAATACTTGAGAGAGAGGGATATAGACTACTTAAACTATTTCAGTTTTCAATTTCAATATTTACAAAAGAAAACTGTTTTTCACATTAACTTCTGTCACTAAGGGAGCTATAGAAAGCTTATTTTCACCTGACATGAGCAGAAAGAAAATCACTGAAGATCAGTTGCTGCAGTTTGATATTCGTTTTGTAATGAATAGTAGAAACATAACCTGTAAGGACAATTGCAACCTACTAGCACTCATAAAATGACAGTGAGCCCAGAAAGCCCTTGGGGTCTAATCCTGCACTTCTGAAGTTATAGCTCCTACTAACGTTGATGTTGCAAGATAGAGAACCTTGATATAACTTTCACTGGACAAAGCTATTTGCAGTCACCACTTATATTTAAAATGGGAGAGCTGTATTTATTTTCTTGCAATATACGTGTCACCAAATTTTGATAGCAATGTAATTTTTGGATGCTTCTGATTTGATAGTTTAAGTATTTTAAATACCATCATATGTGAGAAATACATTAGTAAAAACATCTTTGTTTTAAAACACGGTTATGATTCAAAAAGAAGACTATTTGAAAATATAGTTTAACTGTTTTACCACAGTGTAGATATAAAAACTAGAAATATCTTACAGCTATTTTACAGTAAGTTTGGCCAAAGCAATTTTGAGAAGACCAGTGAAAATCACATTATTTCAGGTTCTATGAAAAATGAAACCACTGGATCTGCTTCATATTTTTTATACCTTCCACACAAAGAAAACATATAGTGATTTTTTTCCACTCTCCTCAAGTGAAAAATAGTCACTGCTGTGAAAATGCCAACTGTTCTCTGCAAAAGTAATGACTTTTCACATGGAGAAGAAGAGTGAAAATAAGTGATTCTTCCAGCAGGGCACTGGAAATGTTATGTTAAGTTATATAATATTTTGTATAGAATCGTGTGTACTTAAAAAAGGGAATTCACTGAAATATTATACATTACACAGATTTACATGTTCTTCTGAACAGAACCCGAGAAATTGCTGTTATTAGCCTTATTTCTAAGTTTATGGTGTAGTCATTAAGGATAATGGCTGAAATAGTAATGAGGAGATCTGCAGTTCCTGCACTCTTGATAAAAATTATTTGCTGGTTCTAGTTTTTCTTGTAGTTATTTGTTTGATTTTTTCTTCAAGACCCATCTCTGAAATACAGGTATAGGCTATCTCAAGATGATAGAGCAGTCATTTGTTGACTGCCTTTTCTTCTAGCTACTTCTGAAAGACTGGGACTCTTCATTAAACAGACAGTAAGAAAATAAAAGGATAAGCTGCCAAGGTACTTTCCAAGAAGCTTTTCTTGTAGTTGCCACAGAGATGCTGCAGAAACATAAATGGGATTTTGATTGAGAGGGTGGATGGTCTGTACAATTGCAAACAGGAAAAGAAGTTCATTGTATTAGAATTTAATTTTGACATGGTCATTTATAATGGAACTCTTTGTACAGAAGGCATTAAAACAAGTTGTAGACATGGCATCAAATGCCATCCATTTTGTAAATCAAAGACAAGAACTAAATAAGATTTGGAAATCATCTTTAAAATATTACAAAAAGTAATTAACCTTGCAAAGAAAGGACTGCAGCAAACCATTTCCAATTCAAATAGTTTAGTCCTGCATTACAGACATATGCTTTACACTAGTAGTTCTCAGCCCGTGGGTCATGCAGAGCCACATTGTTTTGTCCAGCCTAATCCCCTTTTGGTAAGTAAAAAACAAAAGGAAAAAAAGTAAAACAAACAAACAACNATAAGAAGAAACACTCTCCTGAGTGCCAGGTTAGTGTAGAAATAAAGTTATCATCTGCCCTAATTTTTACAAAGGTATCTCCATTTCTCCATGCTCTTTTACTCATTAATTGTTTTTCCCTTGGACAATACTGTGTTATGATTAGCTGTCTCTTACTAGCAGAAAACTGTTAAAAGCACCAAGTATGTAAAAACCAGATAACACCAGAAATAATACTGCTTTCTCTCTGTCTTCTTGCAGTCATGTTTTAGCCAGTCATTCAGAGTGGTGCCTTGATTAAATCTTATCTAATAATCCTCTATATTCCCTTTAAACTCTCTATACTTCCATTCAGAGCCTTGTATTCTGTTCGCAGTTTCCTTGTCTTCTTTACTCTGACACTATTCAGAAATCACAAGGGTTGGGACTATTTGAGGCCTGAACTTGTTACCAAGTGTTCCTTCTCCAAGCCAACATTTTTATTGATTAGTATATGTAAAATGAATTTATGCCTACTGCAGCAAGAAATGCTAAGTGATCTGGATGAGACCTCTTAAAGAAGCGCGTCGGGGTCTTTTCTACAGCGTGTTTCTAGAATAAATATAAATTAAAAATCTAGATGGTCAAGTAGCATTAATTAACATTGAAAAAATATATTTTTGTAATTAATGAAATAATTTGGGATATTTAATAGACCAAGACCACAACCCCTCCAGCCACTTTATATCTTATGAAACTATCATAAATTAATGTAATTTCTGATTAGATTTTCTTCATATGATTGCAATATAAAAATATTCACCTTATAACCAGCAATAAGTATTCCTGATCGAAGTATATTTTTTTATTTTTACTGTGCAGCTAGAGAATCCTATTTCTTACTTCCTGACATTCTTTTGATGCCTAAAATTGGGAGTACCTGAAACAGAGACTGAACAAAGTTAGTGGAAAGAAGGATGAATTTATTGAAAGCCTTCGAGTGGTACACCTCTGGTACAGAGCCTTGCTGAGGCTAGGCTAAGACCAAGATGGACCCTTTTTGCCACCCCAGATATAGGTTTGGTACATTTGCTTATCAGAAGTTAATTGTCCAATTACAGTTCCAGGTAATGAAGTAATATTCCCCCATTCACCCCCTCCCAGTTCACTTTTGTTTATACTTAGGCCTAGGATAGTGACCTTGTTTTCCAGGCCCAGGAGGAGTTGTTTTGTCTAACAAGAATATGAAGACCTTACTTAGCACATAATATGGAGTTCAGAATTACACACTAGTACAGTGCAGGATTAGAAAAATCCAAAAGCTAATCTTAAGGCATCACTTTGACGAATAAAATCTCTCTGGAATCTAAGAAAAAAACATAGACATAGACCTTCTATTAATAAAGATGGTGTAAAAAATGACTTGGTCATTCATTCATGTTACAAACAGTAGAAAATTCTTCATTTCAGCTGATTACCAAAGTGAAAGAACTCTGTCTTTCTTTTCCTGTATATGAGCTGTAGAGTTAACTCATTCTTTTCTTCCGCAGAAATAAAATTTAAAAAAAAGGCAACAGAAGATCTGCCTCAATAGGATTCATCATATTGCCTCTTAAATTAGATTAAAAGGAAACCTATTAAATTTCCTTCACACCACAGCTGAGTACCCCCTGGAATACTTAAATCTGATGCAGAATAACTAAAGCAGAGACTGTCCCCTGTGGCACCCTGACCTGTGGCACCTGTATCTGGGATGTATTTAGGAAGAGGAAGGAAGGCATTCAAAATATCTCCGGGGGAGAGATTTGTCAGCTGATCTGGTCTGTGCAACAGCCTTGTCCTATCTAAACCTTCTCCTCTTTTGTTCTTTTGGTCTTTCTTCTTCAAAATACAAGATTCAAAGGGCTACAACGCTAAATAAAAAGAGTTTGCAGGATGAGTTTTGGAGTGAACAAATCCCTAAATTCTTTCTCTCTTTTCCTTAAAAATACTATTTCTAGGATAATGGCCGTACTTTACTAAATGCAGAACTACCTTTCAGATAAATGCTGTTTGAATGACAGACTGAGCATCTACAAAACAGGTAAACAAGGGTTAGAAATGAACCTGAACGGTAAATTTGTTCTAACATGGAACAAGTTGAACCTTGGAAGTCTAGACAGTCACTTAAATTTGACAGTATCGTGCTCTTCCTTTGACAGTAATAGCTGCAAAACAATACCATGGTATTATACCATATAATAACGCAATGCCTTCTCTCAAAATGTTAATTATGTAGTTAGAGAACATGCACAGCATATGGATGACCACATATGACACAGAGTCTTTAACACTGTGTTTCATAAAACTTACACATTCATGTTTTCACCAATTAGTATGTAGTGTTATTCAACATTAAAAAAACCCAACCTTATTCAAAGAGGACTCTGCTTTGCACAATCTCATGACTGAGGTAAAAAAAAAAAAAAAAGAACTGTCAGTGTCTGTTGCTATGACTAAAGAAAGAATTGTCTGGACTCTTACTGGCGTCTATGTGTGCTTGAACTACAACAGGTCTGCACATCCCAGAGATGGCTTTTATATCTCTTGGGCTATTTCAGCTAAGGTGGCAACTTTAAAAAATAAAATTTTTACTAGCTGAAGACAAGAATCACTGCCTTGTATTGATAGCAGGTAGCTAGAAATGTGGAATGTATACCATATTGTGTTATACGATTGAAAAAAAATGAGATACCTCTGCAATTCTATGACATATTTTCATTAGTAAATCTTTCGTCTTCAGTGATAGTTTGCAAAAAGAGACATCTTTAATTAATAACATTATATGAGTATATATGTATACAATGGCAAGTCTGAGTGGTTGGAAAATATGCACTGAAGGGAGAAATAGAAAGAAGTTGATATTTTTATTATGCCTACTAGAAAATCATCTAAGTAGAAAATTTGCTCATGTAACTGTCTTTTAAATTAAAGTAAATGATGATTCAAGGATTACTTTTGTTTTTCTTAAGGTAATTTTGAAATATTCTATTCAATCTTTTATACATACATTATTCCCTAGTTTTTAGATAGAAAAGTGTTAATGTAACAAAGAGCACTTCTTTTAAGGTATTTTATTATTTACTTCTGCTTTTTCCCTGCACATAAATGAAATTCCAGGGTCATTCTAGGCTCTAGTTAACCCTTCTAGCAGGGGATTGGTCTAGATGACCTCCAAAGGTTTCTTCCAACCTCAGCTGTTCTACTTTTCAACTATTCTAATGGTATTCAACATAATGGTACATATGTGTTTTTGATCACAACAGAAAGCACATGCAGAAAACTCACATCACAATCCAAACTGTATGTTATCTGAGGTTCCGGAACATGGCAAATTTTCCAGGTAGCATTTGCACTTGAAGATGTATAAAATAAATTAATTTTCAAGTATATGTTATTGTTTAGGTTTTTAAAGGTTTTAGTTTGAAAGTAGACACTGACCTTGGACACCTTTTTATACTGCATAAAGACTGCACAGTCTCTACAGGAAACCAATGTTTAATCATCTTCGGAAATAATTTTTCCTTATGTGTTGTAATTTCCCTTATTGCAACTTGTCTATTACCCCTCATTCTACCAATGTGCTCCTCCAGGAATAGTCTGGCTCCACATACATTACAAACCATCAACATTAACAGCAACTAAGCAGCAGGGCAAACTCCAATTCATGGCACAGGTGCCCATTAAAAGGGATTAAGTGGTGGTGGCAAAATATGCTATTGTCAACTAACAAGGTGACAATTAGAGCAATCTCTCAGCCTGTTCCAATTGCCAAGTAGTAAAAAACTTGATCCAAACTATACCTTTGGACAGAGGTATGTGAATGATGAATTATGAGATAAGATAGGTTAACCCAAACCTGTTTCACAGTTCCTCAGATTTATTATGGTCAGTGAAAGTGATAATATGTAACAGTTTTTGATGTAATGAACTCAAACAGTTATAAATGGCAGGGGGACAAAAATTTAGCTTCAAGTGCTTAGCTTTATCTGATGATATGTGAGAAGAATATATTACAGGACTTAAAAATCTAAGACTGAATTTACTGAAGTAAGAGATTAAACATGAATTATTTGACTTGCGAGTTCACTATGCCAATTAGGTTCAAGAAGTGACGGAGATACTGCTATGCTCGAACATGACCATTTTGCTGCTATTTAGGAATTTAGAATTTAATGAAAGGGATCTAAGAAGTGGAAAGGTGGACATTTCAGGCCAGAATAGATCAGTATTACACAGTAGCAGCAAACAAAAATTTAGCTGAGATTTAGAGAAAAAATTTAGAGAATATGTATGCAGAAGACAAATGGGTTATGAGCATATCTCCATCAGCAAGAAGATAAGCAGGCTTGTTTTCCAGCAGAGCTCCCCAGACTCATACAATTTCGTAGGATCAATGGGATATCAGTGCTCACTGCAGCTTGCATGTTACGCACAAATACAAATGCATGTACATGCACACACACATACATTTGTATCAAAGTACATGGCACAGAAATAAAAGGTGTTTGCAGTTCTTCCTGCTACTTAACTTCCTCCATTTCCATAAACAGTACCTTGAGAGACTTGGTGGAAAAATAATTCCTGTTTTCTTCCCCAGGTTTGCATTTTTTCCAGTACTCCATGGCCACTAAAATCTGGAAAAATCAATGCCAACCTGCTTTTCATTGCAAAGATGTAGTGGTGAGCTGGGACTCCTTTCCTTGAAGAAAGCAAAGCACAGACCCTCTATATGGAAAGCATTCAGGATGCAGCACACTGGGCAGGGGCAAGATGGTCTTTGCACCACTGAGAACATTTGTGGAAATAATTTTGGTATTACTACACAGATTTTAATCCTTTTGTTTAAAGGACTTCTGGCACAGAAAGAAAACAGGATTCGGATTCAGACCAGGTGGAAATTTTCTCAATAGAGCCACTCTGTTAACTGCAGAAAATCGGATTCTGGGAATTGCAGTGAAAGTCCTGTCAACTGCTTACTACACCAATAACTTGTGAGAGTACTAAGAGAAAACATCATCTGAACATTCATCAGAAATGAACAGCATCACTAAATCATGCAGCTCTGTAGATGATTTAAAAGTTGAATTTATCTGTTTTAAAAGTTGGCTTTCAGACAGAGCAAATCAAGGCAGATCTCAAACTGTTTTTTCTGCTCCAGATAGAGTCATAGAATCATCAAGGTCAGAAGAAACCTTTAAGATCACCAAGACCAAGCTGGTGAAACTTCCTCCTCAGGGAGCTGGGTATCCTGAGGACAAATGGGTTTGATATTGAAGACTGAGGCAAAGAAGGCATTAAGTGCCTGTGCCTGTTCCTCATGCCCTGTCACTATACTACCCTCTGCATTCAACAAATGATGAAAACACTCCTTGACCCTCCTTTTGCTGCCAATGTATTAATAGAAACTTTTTTGGTTGTCTTTAACTGTAGTGGCCAAATCAAATTCTAGTTGGGCTTTGGCCTTTCTAATCTTCTCCCTACATGACCTCACGACATCCTTATAGTTGACCCAAGTTGTCTGACCCTCTTTCCAGAGTTGATATATTCTCTGTTTTTCCTTAAATTCCAGCCAAAGTTCTCTGTTTAGCCAGGCCACTCTTTTTCTCTGACAACTTATCTCTTTATATATGGGGACAGCCTGCTCCTGCATATTTAACAATTCCTTTTCAAAGCATATTCAGTGTTCCTGGACTCCGCCTTTCAGGACTGACTCCCAAGGGACTCTGGCAATCAATGTCCTAAACAAGCCAAAGTCTGCCTGCCAGAAGTCCAAGGTGAAAGTTCTGCTGGTGCCTGTCCTTACTGCACTCAGCATAGAAAACAGTGACCTTTCCTGGTCCCTATGCCCAAGATGGCCACTGACCACCACATCACTCACTAGTCCTTCATTGTTTGCAAACAACAGGTCTAGCAGGGCATCTCCTCTGGTAGGCTCATTTACCAGTTGTGCTACGAAGTTGTCTTCCACACACTCCAGGAACGTCTTAGACTGCTTCTGCTCTGCTGTGTTGTATTTCCAGCAGACATCTGGCTCAGTTCAGCTCATTTTCTTTTTTTTTTTTTGTCTTGCAGATCGCATGATCTTTTTTTTTTTATTATT
Source organism: Ptilonorhynchus violaceus (assembly GCA_013397565.1). Classification (NCBI taxonomy): domain Eukaryota; kingdom Metazoa; phylum Chordata; class Aves; order Passeriformes; family Ptilonorhynchidae; genus Ptilonorhynchus; species Ptilonorhynchus violaceus. Next base: position 1,450,852 of record VZRJ01011173.1, read on the forward strand.
CTCAAAGTTTTGGAGACGATGCATTCAAACTCTGACTTTTCAAACTTTTATGGATTTGTAGTACTTTATTTTTTGAGGCCAAATCTCATCTAATGCAAAACATCATGCTCCATTAATTTCAGTTAAAATATATTGATTTGCATCAGCAGATCATCAAGCCAATAGCATTTACCTGAAATTTATTTTCATAATGCTTGTGTTGACAAAATCTCTGTATTAGCACCATAATAGCAAGCATATTAGAAAAAAGATGTAGCTCAGATGATAAATATTATGTGAGACAGAATGAAGGTTAGAGGGTCTTTGCTGAAGAAGGTTGAAATCTAGTGAGAGTGCAAAACGTCAGCCTGAATAACTATCTCCCACCCAGTACGAATTTCAAGAGATGTAAATTGAAATGAGAGAGAAGCTAACTTCCAACAGATGTTAGTGACACTGTTTTCATGCTTAGCACATAATAAACATATGGAATGGCCTATCAAGCACTATTGCTGAGGCAAAACAAAAGGATCGTTCAAGAAGCAATTGGATGCTGTTCTACAGAAGATGAATACTTAACACGGATGAGCCCTGATGGGCTAATAGTCCTGACGGGTAAACCTCTCCAACTGAAAAAATGTTATGCTCTTATATTCATTCAAATGTAAATATCACTTCAGTAGCATCTATCTGCTTTTTAGCTTGATGGGGGTGTTGTTTAATTTCCTCCTTTTTTTCACTAAGAAAAAAAAGCAACCGTTGTTGTGCAGTTTCAACAAAAGAAAAGTAACATCTGCAACACAGAGTCTTCGCCTCTCCTCTACCTCACACATAACTGACTTACAGAAGCAAAAGAGATCTGAGATGACAGCAACTGAGTTGCATTTTTATATGGTATAATATGTTCAGCTACTTGAAGAAAGGCTAGCTGTCTCAAAGAAGGTCACCCAAGGCAGCTTAAGTCAGAAATGCTGCTTCTGAACACTGCCCTTCAAATTAAAAGATGGAACACCTCCTCATGCTTCCTATTTCTTTCCAAAACCCCAATATCACCTGTTTTCATATCAGTTTCTCAGGAGCAAACAAAGCAGCTTATCAGTGTGCTTCCTACAGTACCATATGGAGACTGCAGGTTTCTCAGCTGAATTATTCATCACGTTAGTGCTCCTGAAGTAGACTCAGGGTCCATTCTTTCACTGATTTTTTTTCCTGTCTTAAAGTAGAGTAGTACCAGATAATACTGTTTGTCTTGGTTTTGCTGCATGCTTTCTGTCAGAGATGAGAAACCCCAAATATCTAGCCAAATACATTACTACTAGCTTATTATTTGAAAGATTTCAGTTTCAAAAAGACCCCAAATTCTATTTTCAAAAAGCCTTTTCAAAAAGGCTCGGAAAAGCAAAAAAAAAAAAACCATCACCAGATCCTTTCCCCTCATCACTGATTGTTTTCTGTCTTTTCAGAACTAGTGTTGAATAAAAAACAATAAAAAGACAGGTCTCAGCACACCCCTAATTGAAAACATTATGAATTAATAGACATTTTGCAAAGCCATTGACACACGTATGTTGCTTTTCCAGCAAGATAGATATCCCTTTAGGATGGGCAGGATAGGTAGATGGTGTACTTTATACTATTTCTTAAGTGAATGGTGGACTTTTCATATATTAAAGACTAACATAATGCCAATTCGGAAATTATAAGTGTCCTGAAATACAAGAAATGTTTTGATTCTGAAAACAGTTACAGAGAGGGATAATGAAATTAAAACAGAACAAAAGAGCTGGCCAAACTCTTGCCACAATAAAAAGTCAGAAGAAGATATCAGTATTTTTCAGAAATTACATTTACAAGTTTGCTCTTGATTAAAAACAACCAAGACCAGTCCTCCCTCCCCCCAGTATGGTTCCAGTTGTAAGATACCTCTACTATTTTGTTTAACAACTTGTTCGCACTCAGCAAATAGGAAAATCTTAGTACAAACAAACAGGAGCACGTTTTCTCTCACTGGAAGCATCCAAAAATAGCTACTGGCTTATCAAAATCAAAATTATTTCTCTCATTTAAAAAATGATCTAATTTTAATCACAATTTATTTTGAAAGGTATGTTATTTTTAAAGAAGTTTTAATACTGAATGCACTATTTGTAAAAGAGGCTTGGGTGGAATTTATTGACAGGTAATGTATTCACAGAGGATTGAGAACAGTGCACATAATAGTTTTGTCCTTGGACTCAAACAGTAGCAACCTAGTTTTCATAATAGAAAAGTAGTAAAAAAATAGTAGAGTACTTTTCTAATGAATATGTGCCATATTTTATTTCCTTATGTAATGAAGCATATATGTTTTGGTGTGAGCTTTTGTTCTCTTTTCTCTTTCTCATTTCTCTTTCCCCACTCTCAACAATACTATTTCTAATGTACAATAATGAGAATATAGCTTTAAAATACTAAATTAAAAGCAAACACTTGAAATCTGTGACAATTGCAGTAGCATTTTCACTTCCACCAGCTAAATAATAAAGAAATTTAAAAATCAAATAATGTAAATCTTCATTTATTTGTGTGGCATGAGAAGATCATCAGCCAATTTAAAAAGACTTCCCCTGTGTTGTACTAGTGCATGCTGGGTGTATGGCAGAATAATGGGCTAGGACTGATTAAATAATATTTCTCTTTCATATATTTGCCAATTACTTCAACAGCAGCATTTTCTATGGCAGAACTGCATGCTCTGTGTTCTTAGCCTAACTGGCTGCAGAAGAGGTCATAAAACTGTAGCTTGAATATGACTGGAAAGTATTATAAAAACCCTGAAACTTTTCTTAGTAGAATTTTACAGCTTGTGAGATTCGACTTTAAAGATAAGATGTTGCTTTGCTGGGGGATTAGAAATTCTGGTGGTGATTTTAGTACAGTCTCATAATCCTTATGTATTAACATCCTATCTATGTTAGCATATCATAAAAGTACTAAAAGAAACCGTCCAAACCAGAAAAATGCTTAATTTAATTGCTAAAAAGTGAGAAAGACCTTTTCCAGTCTTTTGTTCTTTCCAGAGAGAGACTGTTTACAAGACCATGTTGTGATAGGACAAGAGGAAATGGCTTCAAACTGAGAGAGAATAGGTTTAGATTGGATATTAGGAAGAAATTCTTTGCTGTCAGAGTGGTTAGTCACTGGAACAGGTTGCCTAGAGAAGCTGTGAATGCCCCATCCCTGGAAGTGTTCAAGGCCAGGTTGAATGGGGCTCTGAGCAACCTGGTCTAGTGGAAGGTGACCCTGCCCAAGGCAGAGGGATTGGAACCAGATGAACTTCAAGGTCCCTTTGAACCCAAGCCATTCTATAATTTTATAATTCAGTGAGAAAGAGATGAATAATTATGCTACCTCTGTAGAAATCGAGAGAAACATAAACAAACAAAATGATTTTTTAAAATTCCCTTGTACAGATTCCCTGTAAAAAGTGGCTTGAATAAACCATGTTCTTAAGCATTCTTTGTAGCAATATGTGACTGACACTGTAAGTTGCAGTCAGAATTAACATCTCTGTGAACGCTGCTGAAAAGTTATAGAAGACAACTCATTGACTATAATCCATGACCTTATGAACATCTCTTACGGTAAGACGGGTAGAGAAATGGTATTTGGTGAGGAAAAAGTTGTGGAGGGCTGTGAGCCCTCAAGGCTGGAGCTTCCAGCACTGCCTTGGAGAAGCCAGGGATAGCAACTCACCTCTGGGTTATGGCGAGTTCCCAACAGGCCTTCATGGTAACAGCCTGTGCCCTGTTGGCTAACTGGTTTCCACCCCAGCCCCTGTTTTCCCCATATAAACCCCTGCTTCTACCCCTGACACTAGGGAGCTTTCTTCCCTGGCCTCTCCCTTGCAGGGTGGCTGGACAATAAAGCTACTTCTGTGGAATAGCCATACGAAGGCTCCTGTCTCTCTTTCCCTGAGTCTGCTTGGGGTGATTTTGCAGGAGCTGAAGCTGAATCACAAGAGCTGAAATCACTTGTAGCTAAGATTTGCTACACTTGCTGAAATCACCTGTTGTCTGGGAGGGCTTGCCAAGTGCCCCTGGGAGAGTAGCAGGATGCTCTCTACGAAGGTCGCAGGCATACAGGAGCTGGATATAACGAGCCGGACCCCCCTTCCTGCGACAAAAAAGAACAGGAAAGGAAGGAAATTTCTGTGGGTATAGATGTCAAAAGCAAGGTCAGAGTCCCGATTTCCATCGTTTTGTTCTAAGTATGCTACAGCCTTTGAACAAAAAGTCATTTAACAAAACACTCAGCATTTTGTACTACAGAGAATGACTTGGTCCATATCTTCCTAGTTTAACTTCTCCTCCAGCAGGTAACATCTCCCTTTTTGGAAAACCCATGCCAACACACTCTGTAACAAATGTTATTGTGCTTGCTTTTTCACTTTTGATGATGTTTTGATGATAAGTGTTGATGTTAGTAGCCAGTGAAGAAAAATGTATTTCTTCTGAGGATTGTAAAACATGAGTACTAAAATCTACGTTGACCTTTGTGCAATTCTGTACGTCTGTGCTAATGTGAATTATTTGCTCAGTTTTCTAAGTGTGTTGGGTGTGAGCACTGTTCAGCCATACTGTGATGAGCATAACAAAGATACCTCAGTGCAAGCCCTTCTGTATCGTAATAGAGTCTTAGAAAATATGTTCATTTTTAATTGTTTCATTTCTGAGATAATGTCTGCCCAAGGCAAGAGAGAATTGAGTATGTATTTCTCTGGTGTGCAAAAACATTTATTCAGAATATATGCAAATTAACCAAACATTCTCATAAACAGCGGTACTGAGCTGATAGTTAATGACAGTAAAAGCTGATAACTTAATGATGAAAAAAAAAATACCATGCCTAATTAATAGGCTGTAAAACTTTCAGGAGAACTGGATGTTTGAAAAAAAAAAACCCTCTTAACTCTTACAAAACCATTTCCTGAGCTTGAGAAGTGGTGTGTTTTTATCTCATGAGGCAGGAAAGAGTGCTGAGAAAAGGGACACACAACAGACAGGCACCTCATCCATTCTATCTCTTGTACAGGAGTTCCTGCTTCCAGGAGAATATATATGAATGATCTCCTTGTGGGGCAAAAATTTCCTGACCCAACAAGAGGCCAGCATCTGCTATGAAAATTCTCTAGGCTGACCATGAAGATGCAATCTGGAAGAGGCAAGAAATATTGTAGTAGGAATCAAATAGATGGGAAAGTCATGCGTGCAGAGTTTGATGGTGGGGTGAGTTGACTTTGGCTGGATGCCAGATGACTTCAGAGCTGCTCTATCACTCCCCTCTTCAGCAGGATGAGGTGGGGAGAAAATAAAGTGGAAAAAGCTTGTGAGTCAAGGTAAAGGCAGTTCAATGAAGCAGAAGCAAAGAACCTGCAAAATATCAAAGAAAAACAAAAGATCTTATTTTCTACTTCTCATCAGCAGGTGATGTCCAGCCACTTCCTGGGATGTTTTGTTTCAGTACACATAGCGGTTGCTCCTGAAGAAAAAAGTCCTAAATAATTAATGCCAATCCTACTTCCTCCTTCTCCCTCTTAGCTTTTGTTGCTGAGCAGACACCATATGGTATGGAATGTCCCTTTGATCAATTTAAGTCAGCTGTCCTGGCCCTGTCCCCTTCTAAGAGCTTTCCCACCCCCAGCCCACTGATGTGTGTACGTGTAATGTTGGAGAGGCAGCGCTGATGTTGTTCCAGCACTGCTTGGCTGTAGCCAAAACATTGGTGTCTTATCAACGTCCTTCTAGCTACCAGCACAAAGTGCAGCACTGTGCTGTGGGGCTGCTGTGGGGAAAACGAATTCCATCTCAGCCAGACCCAACACAGATGCATAATGTATTTAGTGAGAGAAAACAAATAGGAGAGCCGTGGCCCTCAAGAAAGGAGAAATCCATAGCTGGAGGGTGTTAGAGTCTCTTTTGAACAGGGAGCATATGTCTTTCGGCAGAGCTTATTCTATAAAAGCGAAAAATCATTTTGGAAAATTATCTAAGGTGATTAAGTCTGCAGTCACTATTATCTTCCTCCTCTTTGCTAGGAAAATATTCAGGGGACACTTGTTATTTTCCTGCTTTGTTAGTTACATGAATGAAATAATGTTGTGTATGATCTTTAAGTCTTAAAGCAGAGATCTCGCTGCTGTCAAATCACACTAAAGTGTTTACTTAGCGAAGCCAACAGGCTGTCCAAACAGGTTCAAAATTAACAGGCTTGGAGAAACACTAAAAGATAAAGTGCTACCAAAAAGAAATAGTTGAGTGGAAAGTGGTAGTTTTACACAGGAATGTTCCAGGAGTAAATGGGGTCTAAAGAAAAATAACAAACAAGATACCAATGCAGCTTCACAACAGCCGGCTCCTTTCTCTGGCTCCTATATGACCGCAGCAGGGAACAGAGAGCTCCAAAACTGCTGAGAGCTGAAATAGCTTCTGCTCAATCAATTCATACAGGTCTTGCCTCTTATTTTAATTTAGTGGAGGCGAGTGAGCTGAAGAGGTTTTAACATACTGAATGATAATTAGCAAGGGATGATTCTCAAAAGGTTTGGAGTTTCATTGCTTGGAACTTATCAGACCATATTTAGTCGTAGCATCTCAACTAAAAGACCCAGGAGAACAAGTTTCTGCAAAGATTTCTTCTGCTTCCTGGTTCACCTATATTGAAAATACCACAAAACCCCTACTTTTCCTACTTTAGTTGAAACACTGCAAGGAAGATTATTGATAGTAGTCATTAAAAGGGACAGGTGTTTTTTCTGGCTGTTGTAACAGCTGGCAGCATAATTCAATCCGATTAATATGTAAGGATTCACATATGGGTGGGTATTTTATGGATGGCTGGAACAAGTGACAACATTTAACAAATTACCTAAAATAGGTCTCAGGGTGTTTCTGTTTCTAGCTCTGGAAAAACTGAGGGTTCTACAAGCTTGTCTGTGTTTTTGGAGATTGACTTTCATGCGTGTTCATGTTTGCTATATTTCTTTATAAGCAAGTGGTACTTCTGAATTTTGTGATGATTTCATATCAGCATCAAAACCCCCTTATTTTTTCTAATTAAAAATATTCTCAGAGTTTGAAACTGTCAAAAAACATACCAAAAAAAAGAGAAATCAGTAACAGCATCCTAACTGCAGTCAGACAAAGACCAAACATTTATTTCAGAAGATGGCCAAAATTACTTCTTTTTCAGAAACACATAGAATGTAAAATTATATATATATATATATTATACTTTATATATAGAAAGACCAATCAAAAGATCTATGAAATTAAAGCAGAGAATCTCTTGAATGAGCAGCATGAAAGGTGTTTCAGTGAGAGAGAATGAACAACCTAAGCCAGTATATTTTAACTGTCATGTGTTCCTGTGAAACATCAGAACTAAAAAGCTCTCTAAACAAAACTTTCTAGATATGAGAAACTTATTATATCACATCTACTTTTGTTGTAATGCCCATGAAGCATCAGACTAATATCTACTTCCATATCATAGCAATCGCTCTCTGAGTACTCACCCATGAAACAGGAAATTAGCTTATTTTCGTTTGCCTTGGCTTTGCACACATAAGCATTGTTTTAACCATTAAAACTTCTGCACTCCTGGAGTCTGAGGTTTGCAGATTTTTAAGCCTTTCCTCTAGGATACTATAAACACACTTGAAAAAGTGACATGAACTACATGTGGGGAGGCATAAGTTATACCTTACACCCCTGAGAGTGAAAAGCAGCTGCTGTAGGCAAATATTTATATGCACCTGAGCAGCCTCTCATTTAAGGACCTCTCCAAGTGAAGTGTGAGGCTTGGCTAAGCACTCTCAACACAAATTCAGCTTTTTTTACTTTTGGCTGGATTTACTTCTCCAGCTGCAGAATAAACTGTTTGGTTATAAATGTTAGCCATTAAGTATGGCACTTAGCACAAGGAAGATTGCACTCATATAACAATATAAGAGAGAAACTGCTGCATCTCTCCTATGTGGCATCTCCATGAGCCATTAAAAACAGAGAGGAATTCTGCATTTAACCTCAAGGACACAGAGATTGCTTGATTTGTGTCTGAACCTTCACTACCTCTGAACTCCTATCGGTTTACGCCATGTAGTATCAAAATAAATAGACATTGTTCTGCCATAAGAGATTTTGAACTTAGCCTGTACTAAAAAAGAAACAATTTCAGATTCAGGCAAGCAATAACCTGAAGCAAGATGAAAGCCATATATTTAACCTTACTCATCCAGTTCAGTGTTTTCTGAGTGCCCACCTCTTACTAATTTATTTTCTTATAATGAGTGTTCTGATTAATCCTCTCCAAGAAGGATTGTTTAAGTTTATTAATGTAACTTTTTATGGCAATATTTTGTGAACATAAATTGTAAAAATCAACAGAAAAAATAAAATCTCAGTTTCACAGAACATTTTTACCTGTCAGATGAGGTATTTAATCACAAAAATCATATATAGATGCTGCAATGGCAGACTTCCTACTAGTAAGCTAAACTGAGAAATAAATCATGCAGGCCCGAAGCAGCAAATATTGGGACAAAAAAAACCCATTTTCTTTGAAAGACTAAAATATTTAGTTCTGTTCAATATGGACTTTCCTTCTTTTTAATTTTTTAGAGAAAATGTAGCTAAATTAAGTTAAAATTAAAAACATCTAATAATAAGAAAGTGTTCAAATGAAACTACAGAACTTTCTGAAGCTTTTTTCATTATTTAACAATCATATGTAACAGTAATTCACAAATATTGTGGCTGACCAGTTTCTTAATTTGTCATATAATAAACATGCAACCAAAATTACCCGTTCTACCTGAAAAATACTTTGTTGTTAAGATGGCTTTACACTGACAGATGTGCCAAGAGTAAACTGAAAGGCAGAACACTGAATTTTGCATGGCAAAGCTCCAGATTCCTTATTGTTCACCTTGTCTCCCAGGTACAGCTGAGACCTCTGTGAGAAATCCTGGGTCTGCTCACAAAGGATTCAGAGCTATTCACAGACTTGTCATAAAAATGGGTGCTCCAATTATATCTATAAGCTTATATCACAAATTTAAGACTGACATATCCAACGTTTATAATTATTTTATAACTTAAGAAAAAACTATACTCTGGACCATAATGAAAAGAATAAATGATACCAAAGATATCTTAATAACATGAAAGATTTTATGAGTTCAGGCAATAATAACATGAAAAATTTTATGAGTTCAGGCAAGTGTAAAACATCCCTGCACTTCACGTTACATTGAAGAAAATGTTTACTACAATGCTTGTGTAGTTGATAGTATTTTTCATTATTTTTTGTGTGTTCATCAGAACAAGAGAGATCATTGATGAATTATGAAACCTAGCCAAATTCAAATAATTTGGGAACACCTTAATGTTCAATATAATAGGAAATTTTTAATAATCAAAAAGACTTTAAAATTCATTAAAATTTCCCTCTTTCAGAAATTTTATTTTAAGATGATGATGATGACAATGATGATGATGATTACTATTAAATGTAATAATGCAAGGCAAAAAAACCCTTTAATTAAAAAAAATCATTAAATCTCTCTGCTTACCTGTGCATTTAATATTAGAGAGGAATTGATTCGTCTGTGTTATTGACAGCTGAATAGAAAAGTTTTAGTAATACGTTCATTAAAATACTGAGCAAGACAGAGTAAATAGCCGGGTTAAACACATCAGTTTGCTGATGTTGGTAAACTGCAGTCAGATTTATCACAGTAAAAATAAAATAACATAAACTTATTGATTAAAATGATTAGAACTCTGAGTCATATTTACTGCAGCAATAACTCTGATTTGGTGTTGTAGATGGTCTGTTACAGTCATAGATGACTGAGGTTGCAGGTTAAAAAACTGAATCAAAAACTCAATATTCACCGAGATGAATATCCCATAATTTCTCTTCTCTGAAGTATTTCATAAAGCCCCATGGTACGACTACATAATATGTAAATCAGATTAATATAGGATCACAGTCTCCAGGACTGTCAGTACAGTAGTTCCCTGCAGTATTAAAGTCCACAAAACCTGATTTTTAATATATCATGAACAATGAAGAAAATACATGTTGCATGCAAAAATAGCTACACCTTTTGGAAGGACAACCAACCAGATGCTTTCATTTCTAGGCTGGCAACCATGGGGATGCAAAAAAAGTGAGGTGTTAGTCCTGGGAATTTACACCTAGGATTTTCAGTAATAAATGTTGCTGTTAGTGGTACACATAAGGTTTTCAAAAAGTTTTTGCCATTGAAAAGCCATGGTTAACTACTAGTTTAAGTTTTGCCTTGTACATGCTCATTTACAGGCAAAAAGTACCTATGGTGGGAGGGGTTTTGTATTACAATTGATTTGTTTGATAACACCTCTTAACAAACTAGCATTTTATAACTTGCTTTATGGAGTAACACTGTTAGAAAAGGTTTTGCCTTTGTCCTACTGGGCGGAACCACTTTACAGTGTACCAGTTTAGCCATGGTTCTCTGGTGTACAGACAGGGTTCCTCCATGGATCCAAGATCGGGGCAGAAATCACCTACTTCCTTTTTTGCAAGTCTATATGCTAAGTAGAAGTATGGTTTGGATAGTTTTTGTGTTACATTTTTCTTTATATGCAGTATAAAAGTTTGTCTCAGTTCAGTTTCCACTGAAGGAAACTGGCTTTTGTGAAGAATGGAGGTGTGAGATCTTTCCCAGAGAGATTAGGGCTGCCACTAAAAGAGCAAGCAGTCTATGTTTTAATACATGTCAAAACTCAAAGGTGAAGTATGCTAGATAAGTTGTCAGCATGTCCTTGTCTTCCTTGGCTTTAGTTTTTCTGGCTGTTTGAGCAAAAATCACAAATTAGAGATGGAATTCTAGGGAAAATTTGAGAAATTAATAACACTAATCTTCTGAGATATGAGAAATAATGATTTTGATACAAGTTTTATGAAAAAGGATTAAAATTTATTTACCTCAAAGGCACTGGCATGCTTTCAAAGTTAAATCAACAAAGCACAGACAGAACCATATTGGAGGTCAGCAAACATGATTTTGACAATTTTGAATAATTTTATTTTTGTGGATGTTTTACTAAGCCTTTTGTGTTCCTCAAATGAAAATTATTGCTTTAGCAAAGCCAGCATTAGTCCTTATTAGTGAGGATTCACTTCCTTAGTGAATGCTGCCAAGGTAAAAAAAGGTAGCAGAATAAGTGTCTGCTGATTGAAATATCACCTTTTTCATTTTAATACATTTTTTTTCTCAACACAAGATTAAGAGAGAAAATTGTGCTGATTACAACCTCTGTTCTATTTATGCATACATGTACACACACCACCATTGCAACTTTTTGTTTTGTTGTGAAAGGTATTGTAAATTGGAGCAACTGAAGGAATCTGTTGAGTTGTGTAAATTCCATGTTGAGCAAATTATTATGTTTCTTTAATGGAATTAATGGGTGATCAGAGCCTGAGGGTTGGTTGTTTGACTTATATATGTATTTTTAAGTATAGTATTCACTAAGAGAAACAGCAGTTTCTGCTAGATCCTTTTAACATTGAACAAGTTGTGTTGATTGTAAGAGGTATTGCAATCTAACTGGTCCGACTATTCAGCACATACAAAACAAGAGGTGAAGGGGATTCTGTGAATCAAAATGAATTAGCTACATACCTTTAGGAGACTTCAGAATTGATGGTAGTTTTCTGGTAAAGCCATTGTCATCAGGTCAGACTAGCTGAAAATAACAATTTCTTTATCATGAAGTTTATTTCTGTATTGAGGACCCGTTTTCATAGGGAATCCTGCAATATAAGGGAAAGTGAGAGAAGTCAACATTTTGGGCATAGATTGCTTTGTGAGCTAAAGCACTGAATCCGAACACCAGGGAATGGGTGGACATTTCCAGTCTACTGAGCACAATCTACTCCATACACGGGGGGGTCATGTGCTTTGGGTGACCTTCTCTCTCTCAAGGCCATCTTTGTCATCCACTCAAAGCAGATTAACTTTGTTGACCTGTCACTTCAGAGAGGCTCTGTGCAGGTATAGTAGCATTCCTGTTCTTTTAGGATTACATCACTCAAATGTATGACAACTTTGCATGTATTTGTTTGCAATTTTATGGTGAAAATGTTTTCAGCTAGGGCAGAGGATGAAGACTTTTTTTCACATTTCTCCTTCCTAATTTGAGATGTTCAGTTGACCTTGAAAAGTTTTAGCTTCTCTTCTGTGTATTGGGAATAACACTGAGTTCCTAGGATAAGATGGTAATGTCAGAAATTACAGCCTCATAAAACCCTTAATTCTCATCATAAAAATAATATATAAAGTAGAGAACTTATAGGGTGCCTTACATATTGCACTGTCAGGTTTAGGAGCACTACAATAAAATTTACAATGCCTTTTTATTTGATAGTTGGTAAGAAAGAAAGAAAATCTAGCTTAAAAATTGCCATGCTATAAACAAGTGAGCTTTTCTGGGGATGGAGGAAGGGAAGTAGGGAGCTTGAAATGCTGGGCTTTGAGGCTTTTACTACATCTTTAAAACATAGTTGCTGAGAATCCCAGATGTTCACTCCAGGTGAGGTTTTAAATACATGATAGGCTAAAATTTTGAAATTCTGCTCATTATGAGCCAAATGCTTTTCTCAGAGTATTTGAGGATATAGATAACACAAATAACTTTAGGACCTTCTGAGAGCACAATCAGAGAGCACTGAAAGAGCTGTTTTGGGCAGGAGGCAACAGATTAAATCCCAAGTGTGTTATGGCCAAGGGGAGTTTTCCTGCTGATACTAATGAGGGCAAGGTTTCATCCAGTTTCTCTAGGAAAGTTTCACCACCTGTCTTCTGGGTAGTAGTAATCATCTTCTTCGTTACCACTTTGCATTCTAACTATGACTTGCTTTCATGGCTAGAAGTCTAGCACACCTCTCTGTGCCCAATATTAGTTCATTGCAACTTCCACCTGTAGGAACTGGCTCTCTAGCTTGAAACAGGCAAGGTCATATTTCTGCTTCCAAATGGTGGCTGAAGTGATGGTTGCTGTAAAATGACAAATATGTCATGTATGATGTAACAGACAAGTCTAAAAATATCCATTTTTCAACTTGGTGAGCAGAATATAGCAGATGTTAGCTTCAGCATTTTCTTAAAAGCTTCATTAAAGATTTTTTGTGTGCAAGACGTTCTATTAAAACATATAAACAGGAGTACGATATGTAGAATATAGAAAGGTATAAAAAGCAAACACAAATACAAATATTCAAGGTCAAAAATAAGGGACATACTCAGAGGTGTTTTAAGAATAAATGAGGACAATTTTCCTTTCCATTTTAGTCACTCATCTTCAACAGAGTATTTTGCCTAGGAGGGACAGGCTTAGTCATGTCACACTTCGCACAGTGTGCTGGCCACCAGAAACTCCTGAAGGGTTACGCATCTTGCAGAAGCACTTTTTATTCTGACCTAGCTAGTGGTAGACTTTTATTCTGTGACTTTGTCATTGAATTCAGCGACTAGAAGAAAATACATGTAGAAGAGGGACCACATACCCTCCTTAGAATGGAAACTCTGAAATGCTGTATTACCTGAGTGGTTTTGAAAGCTATCATTCGTGTTTGTTTACTTGCAAAACTGTGGCTCATAGAAATAGCTCTATTTTTTCTTCAGAGATTGACTATGCTCTCGTAAATATTTTCATACATGGTTAGACTTTCATACATCGTTATGTGGGCAAAAAGGAAGTCTATCAAAAATTTAAAACAACCAGTTGTTGTTCTGGAAGGGAGCAGATGCTGAATATTTCACAGATGCCTTCCTCCCATTTGTCTGGTTTCACCACTTATGTGGAGATAACTGAAACACATTTTCCAAGCCTTGGCAGTGCACTTGATCAGCACTCTGGTGGCAGATGAGTTTCAGTGTAATCATGTCCAACAGGTGTGAAAGGGCAGAATGGAGCTTTCACTGGAGTGTGTTATGGATGCCTGCTAATTGCATTCTGCTTTTCCCAACACTCACACAGGAATCTCATACACTTGTCATCTCTACAAGGTGTGGTAAGGCTTGGGAGATCTACTGTCGGAAGAAAAACTGCCCCTTTCCATTGGCACAGCCTGACAGATAGTTCACTCATGGTCAGATGGATTTGTTCACAAAGTTAGCAGGCAACTATCAAGCTGTGGTAGAGTATGCATCCTCTGTCTGAACTTATACCTTTTACATTTGTTTTATTTTTAAAGAAGAAAGTGCTAATTACTTCCGTTTTTATTTATTACACTAAGAAAGATAATTTGACACTTTTTTGTAAGGACTAGAATTTCAATAATTTCATTTCACATCTAGTATGCTAAAAATGGCTTATAGAAGGGATTTAATCAAGAACTTCTGCCTTTCCCTGTGAATTACTGGTATGCTATTTGGTTAAAGTTCTTAAGCTTTTAGAGTAATTGAAATGTGGGGTTGAATCTTAGGAAGAATTAGCTACAGATATTTTTAGAAAGTAAATTAAAGCTTTTCTACTTTTCAGTAGATGAGCCTTCTAATTTTCCTTTAAGATTTGTATGCAGTGTCACTTTTAGGGAGTGTTGTCAGCAATGTCATCCTCCTGGATCTCCTTCACAATATTATTTCGAATGCAATGTGTAAATAAAAACCAAGCCCAGACATAATTTTAGGTGACAACATTCTTCTATATAGTTGTTTTACTTAAACAGATGCACAGCTTTACTGAGTAAGTATGAGAGTCATGCAGCATGCTAGGCAACTACATTTTATATCACTTATTGTCCCTAGGCAGATATTAAAGCCTAATGATTCTTCTTGGTCAAGCCTAGTACTAAAATTAACATCTGAAAATTCAAAACGTGTATATTAAGATATAAGTCTCTCAAAGGAAAGAGAATCTCAAAGAAATGCATGCCTAAATATTGTTAACTGCTCATCTACAGCTAATAAATACACTGAAATGCTGAGATATCAGCATCGAGAACTATAGCTATTGTTTCATCAAAATTAATGAAATCAAAAAACATTGAGAGAAAATAATGCACAAACTTAGAAATTCTTTCCAGCTAAAAAGAGCAGGACTGCAGTAGCAGCAGCTGTTGTAAAAGAGCTACTTCAAAGAGGTAGCTACTTGATTTTAGCAAATTTAAAAGCCCACCCTGCAAAAAGCATGCTCAGAAAATATTTTTTTATCTTAGTAATTTCCTGTAAAAAGGTCAGAAAATTAGGGATCATAAAATGTAAAGACAACATTTTTATACTAATTTAACATCAGATGTTATGGTAGCCTGCTTTGTCAGTTAGACAAACTTAAGAATAATCACATTTTCACTTCTAGCTAATTTACAGGAAAAGGAGTAGAAAGACAGTTTGGCATTGAATGAACACTTATGCTTCTTTGGTCCTGTTGAATTATTTTGTAAATACCCTTGTTGAATGGTAAGGTTGTTCTGCAAGGCAAGAAAAAGAAAGAAAATAAAAGCACTATCACTGTATTTTATAAAAAACCTGCCCTTTGTCTTTCAAATATTACCACACTTTGGGGTACGCCTGTGATAGATCCACACTGAAACATATGGTTTGGGGTCCAAAGAGGTGTAACTGCTGCAGGATGAGGGACCTCCTACAGCATCCAAGCTCTGTCCAATTCACACAATGTGATTTCTTCCTGGTGATGCCTGCAATGAACACAGATAAACCACAAAACATTTCTAGTCTCTTTACTTTGCTAAAAAACGAGGCTTATTTCTCTTCATTGGCCATCTATGTGAATTTCACACTGCTAGGATCATTACGAGAGAATATCTCTGTTAACTCTGCCCCTTTGAACTCCTCCTTAGAACTCGATTCAAATTAAGAGAGTAGCCAAAAAATTTTCCAATCATCCTAGATGACAACATCCTGCCATACTAGGAAGTTTGATCTAAAATAGAACATACTATCTTACTGGAAAGAAAGCATAGGCAATGAATTATTCAGAGTTTCTAGTCAACAACCTTTTATATTGTGTTCTATCCCAGGATAAATGGTTCAGACTCAAGTACTATATTTGTCAACAGTAAACTAAACCTGCTGTCCAAATCCCACACTGACAGTGTTAAACTGCTTGTATATTGTTATGGCTGTCATCTAAGGCAGCTAAAGCACAATTCAGAGCAGGGCTGTCCCCGTGTTCCTAACTCATCCCCTTGTGTTTTCACTTTTCATGAACTCAGAGAACCGGCAATGATGGAAGAATTACTGGGGCTGCAAAAACACCTAGGCACAGGGGATTCCAGTAAGGGCAAGAGTACCAGTGATGCTGCATGAACTCTGGACTTCTTTTATTTGTACATAATTTAAAACATTTCTTGCAGTCTTTTATTTCAATGAGATTATTTTAGAAGTGCAAATCCCTTGGCCATGGATTGCAGATTGTAAAGAGATGAGTCTATTTCCCCCATGTGATACTCAGATGAGTCCATTAGACTTAAACCAGCAGGAAATTAGTTCAGTATTATTGCTACATGTACTGATTTTGTTCTTTTCTCTTATTTCTTCAGTGTGTTGTATATTTACAAACCAAAAAAACTTAATAAAATAATATCAACTCAAATGACCTTGACAATTTTCTCCCCCAAACATCTTTCAAATACATAAGAGAGTATTTACAGGTGGCTTTGGGGTTTAGTAATAGGGACATGGGTGTCATTCCACTATGTTAAATAAGGACTGACTTAAAGAATATCAGATTGAGACCTTTGCTGCAGACTTACAGTCCTAAAAACATTGACCCTTTCAGGTGTGTTACTAAATCTGCCATGTCTTGAAATCAGATATTTTTTTGAGGTCAACAGGGCCAAATTTTTCTTCTAACTGTTAATAAAAATAGTCTCATGGGCAGATGTAAAATAGGATGAAAGTGCTTGGCCTCTTATAAAAAATAATGGTCTTATCACATTGTTGGTGCCTACATTTGGTAGTGCTTAAATTTCTATTCCTCTTTTGAAATGCTCTTCTCTATGAATTCATTCATTCAGACTCAAGTACCCTGGTTCATATCTTAATAGTTGTTTTCACTTTGCCTCAGGTTATTTTTATTTTTAAAAATATTTATAGATGGATGTACTTTTGGGGCTGAGTTACTGCACCATTCAGTTTTTAGCAGATATACTCATCTCAGACACTTTGGTTGTTATTGTGGTAAGAAAACCCCAACACCTATTGAGACAAAATCCAAATTTATTATCTTACCATGTTTTAGCATCAGTCATACGTCAGTTTCTGTGGTGTGAATTATTAGAGCTGGAGAGAACTCTGATCTTTTTCCTGTGTGATGGAATCCCATATGCCTTTATCATTTCCATGAGGTGCTCATTATACTGTCAGCAATTCTTTGTAGTGGCTTTGTTTCTGCTTCCTTTTCTCAGAAGTGTTTCTATTCTACAGACAACTTTGCATTTTGAGAACTTATATCTGACTTTTGAAAATACCTATTTATAGGTGTTGAAATTAATCTCAGTTTTAGTGATACAAATTTCTCATAATTTTTCTGAAACACCCCATACAATATTATTATAAGATCCAAAAAGAATAAAATGTTCAGATGTATATTAATCTCAAGAATACAATGTGAAATTAATCTGTTTGGAATGTGAAAAATATCCATGCCTATCTATTCAAAAATAGTGAAATCAGATTTCCAATAATTAGGATATGAATATTAAGAAATGTCAGAGTTGACTCTGATTTATCTCTATGTACGTGTTACTCTAATTATAGCAGGATTGTACTTGATAAAAATATTTTATAAATATCAGTCAGTCTTACACGTGCCGGTACCCCATGTCAGCAAACACAGAGGCAGCAGATACAGACCAGATGGCCTAACTAGGAATGTGTTGTTTACATAAATTTGTGCGGTTTCATTGTGTGTTGTGAATGCGTAAACCTGGTCCACGTTCCTACAAGTGACAGTTATCCATTTCTGTCTAAATTTTAGTAGCTAGTTTGCACTGATGGTAGTAGTTTCAGGACTGAGACTGTTATTAACATAATCAGTTCCCTCATTGTATGAATACAAATTAGCTTCATTTTGCAGACTTTTCTCCAAACTTGAAAAAGTAGCTTTGCTAATCAAAGCAAATATCTGTTCTCGGCTTATAGTACAAGCTCAGTATGGAACTAAGTCATAATCGATGACACAATGGTCTCCTGGTCTACTTCTTATTGTAGAATCACAATCACAAAAATGTTGAGGCTGGAAAGCACCTCTGGAGACTGTTTAGCCCATTGGTCCTGCTCAAGCAGGTCCAGCTAGAGCAGTTTGCCCAGTACTATGTTGATTTTTGAATATCCATGAATGGAAATTCCACAGCTTCACATGACAACTTGTTCTAGTTTGACCACTCCTAAAGTAAAACTGTTGTTTCTTATATTTAAGTGAATTTTTTTTTTGTATTGCAAATTGTGCCCCTTGCCATTTGTCTTTTCAATGCGTACCACTCAGGAGTCTGAATCCTTCTTATTAATTTTCTCTCATCAGTTATTTATACTTAGTATAGTTTATATATCCATTGGTAAGATTCCCCTGAGCCTTCTCTCCTCTAGGATGAACAGCCTTGGCTCTCTCAGGCCATATGACTGATGCTCCAAGGTCTTGATCATCTTCATGGTCCATTTTGTTGGATTTGCTCCAGTGTGTTCATGTATTTCTCTGTCTCTTGTACTGGGGAGACAAGAACTGAACCCAACACTCCAGATGGGTCTCACTAGATCTGAGTAGAGGAGAAGGATAAGTTCCTTCAACTTGCTGGCAATGTTTTTCCTAATGCAACTCAGTATACTGTTGGTCATCTTTTCTGCAAGACACACTGCTGGCTCACAGTCAATTTGCAGTTCACCAGGGCAGCAGATCCTTTTCTGTCAAGATGTTTTCCAGCCAGTCAGATATAGCCCAGCATGAAACCTGTGCCTGTATTTGTTTCTTCCCAGATGCAAAACTTGTGTTTCCTATTGTGATACCTTTGAAGGGCAGCACAACCATTTGGCATATCAAACAATTCTCTCAGTTTTGTATCATATGCAAACTTCCTGAGGATGCACTCTGTCCCACCTTCTTCCAGGCCATTAAGGAAAATGGTAGAGTATTAACCCCAGCATTAAGCCCTAGTGAGTCCCTCCAGGTAGACTTCATGCTGCTGATCACAACCCAGCATCTCTGCCAATTTTAAATCTACCTCCCTTTCCATTTACACAGTCTATGCTTCCTAAGGTTGCCTGTGGTGTCCTTTGTTACAGGACACAGTGTTGAAAACCTTGTTAAAATCAGCATCTATTGCTTTCTCATCATCCACTGAGCAAGTTTTCTCATTGTAGAGGACTATCAAGTGGATTAAGCATAATTTCACTTTCATAAATCCATACTGCCTACTCTTCCTCATTTTCTTGCCTTCATGGGCTTATGAATGGTTTCCAGGATCAGTTGCTTCATCCCCCTCCAATCAAGATAAGATTGACTTCCCTGTAGTTCCCCAGCTTTAATTTTTTTCTCTTTTTAAAAATATGTGTGAGAGTTTGCTCTCTTCTGGTCCTCAAGAACCTCCCCAGATCACCAGAACCTTTCAAAGACAGTCAAAAGTTGACTCACAATGACATCTGTCAGCTTTCTCAGCACTTGTGGGTGCATCCTGTCAGGTCCCATGAAATTGCACCTGTCCAGTTAATTTAAATGTTGTGTGTTCATATACACCTTCAGTTTCTCCTTGCTCCAGACTTTTGCAGTACCTGGGATTGCTGAAAGCCGGTGATAACAATAAAGAGAGAGTAAAAAAAGGTGTAAAGTACTTTGATCTTTTCCATGTCCTTTGTAGCAAGGTCCCAGCTCCATTTAGCAGTGGGCTGAAGTTTTCCCTTGAGTTCCAGTTGCTGCTGATGTATATGCAGACATCCTTCTTGGTGCTTTCCATGTCCCTCACCAGATTTAATACCACATGGCTTTTGGCTTTCCTCTCACCATCCCTACTTGCTCATGTGGTTTTTCTATATTCCTCCCAAGTCACCTGTGTTTTGTACACTTCCTTTTTATGTCTGAGTTTAGAGGGGAGCTCTTTATTCATGCCTGCAAACTTCTTGCTGCCTTTGCTTAATCTTCTGCTTGTTGGGATAGACAACGTGATCCTTGAGAATCAGCCAAGTATCCTGCATACCTCTTCCCTCTTGAACTCCTCTCCAGGTCTGTACACCATAGAATTTTACCAGGTAGATTCCAGAAGAGGATAGAGTCTGCTGTCTGAAAGTTCAGAGGTGTATTCTGATTTTTCCTTTGTTCAGGATCCCAAACAGCACCATCTCATGTCACTGCTGCAGTGTTGCCTCTGATGTTTATGTCTCTGATGAGTTGTAATTTCTTTGTGAGAGTCTGGTTCAGCTGAGCATATCCTCTTACAGGTGCCTCGATCAGCCACGTGAGAAAGTTGTTCCTAATCCACCGCAGAAATCTCCTGGATTGGTTGTGCTGTATTGCTGGAATAGTACAATCTGCAATCACTGGAACTGGGAATGAGAGCTTCATTCCAGTAGTTTGTAGAAGGCCTCCTCTACTTCTTCTGGATCAGATGGTGAGTAGAAACATATCACAACATCACCATGTTGTTGTTCCTGCTAATTTTAATCCATAAACTTCCAACTAGCTTCTTTCATGTTCAGACCCACATGGCTGTGACTTGCAGGGATAAAATCTTTCCTTAATGACTTGCTTTCCTGCACATCTTCTTCAGTCTGTAAACTCTCCTGTCATGAAATTGGATGGGAATAGGACCATCTCCTCTTTAATTGCTGATTCATCCATCAGAATAGGAATTCAAACTATAAAGAACCTCAGCAGTCATCAGTCAGATTAGGGGCTTCCTAACTGCTGTCAGCAGTGGTATTGTACCTTCTGTTTAATGTACTGTAACATTTGGAAGAGAACTGATTGTTTTAACTGTTTTAGTCTGTGTCTCAGTGAGATGCAATTCAGTAATAGATCCTGCTGTTTATGTTTATTTGTGTTTCTTGTCTTTGTTCCTATTTTATCATTCAAATGGAGTTATTTCCTCTGCCTGGAATTTGTGAGCTTTAATTAATTGGCATGAGATTAGCTTTGTGTGACCAGTAAGATATTTTATCAGTAACTTGTTTGCACTTTGTGCATCCAATTACAATATCTAGATTTTAGGTAACCATAATTAGCATTATATACTAGTGATAAGATTGCAAGTTAAAAGGAAATGCACAACTGCATTCTAAAACTACATGATTAATTTGAGATTTTAAAATTAAGTTCAATTTACATTTTGGCAAAAGAGGACACAGTATAATATCTTCATATCAAGGGAATATTCATTATTAGTAATTAACAAAAATTAAATGTGCCTCACTTGCAGGCTTCAAAATAAGAATGAAAATGAGGCACAATTATAAACAATTTCATGCACCTCGCAAGAATAATAATTTCTTGTAGGTAAGAGGTTGACTGGGCTGGGAACAGATTACATTTCTCTTCTTTTCTAGCAGCTGCCCTTCTTATTTAATTACCAGGAGTCATTTCATAAAATGGTTTTATAGCTCCAACAAGTAATTTGCACATGCACTGCAACAATCAGACAAAGAGGGTGTCTTGCATCTAAGACAGTTTCCCAAAACATCTAAGCTCTTACTGACATATTAATGAGAATCCCTTTGTCCTTACCTTAAAATAAACGGATCCAGTGATCATTTAGTCTAGGCAGGCTGCTCCAACTTAGGTGTAAAACAGTGTGAAAGTAAAGAATACAGTAATTTAGCAATTCAGAGATGCATGTGGAATCCTGCGTGATAGGGAGACAGGTGAGGTTGCTCCAGGATGCTAACACTAATGGCTAAGGCTCTGTACACGCTTATTTTTTGTCTGAAGCACAGCATTTGAGCTGGTGATACTTAGTGGTTGCCTCCAGGCTTTTCAGAACTTCATGTTCTCTGGAGAATTGTCCTAAAGGTAAGTTCCTCCCTTTGCACAGAATGCAAACATCTTGGTCTGTCCCCTGACTTTTGCATTTTAGATATTGAAGTGGATAGTCTGAATCTTAGCCTTTGGCAACAAGGAATTAGGTGGTTCCCTTGGACTGCACTGCTGAGTGATTGAGTGATGTGAGGAAGTGGGTATTTTTGAGCAGCTTCCCCCTTGACATAAGGAGCTATGAAAGTGCAAAGAAATAAAAAAATGAGGACAGCACTCATTCTTGCATAGGCAGTGGTTAATCATGTTCCAGGAGCAACCAGATCCACGCTATTGCTCCCTAGCTGCCTGACTGTAGAATAATGTGTCTGACATATGCAGTGACCGTGCTGAAACTGGACCACTGTGCTAAGAGGAATTAAAGGTCTGTCAGGCAGAAACAGAGCCCAGAAGATGTGGAGACCATATCTCCAAAGTAACCAAAGTATTCAGTGTGAAGAGGATGATTAGAATATATATAGCTGCCTAAGGTGATATGTATGGACAATCTTGCTCTCAGGGTTTAGGTAACCATAACAGTGAAGGACTTCTGCATCAATCCCCCGGACTTCTGTGCTCAGCCTCTACCTATCTCAAATTTGATGCCACAGTAGGTCATCTTTATCTTATTCTTTTACCACAAAGAATGAGGTGAATGGCTTTCTGGTGACATAGTTGAAATAAACAGTATTTTGTGATACTGACCCCTATCAGATTCTTTCTCTGAAGTAGGAAGAGTCTGGAAGGTAAATGGGGGAGGGAATTAGAAAGGGGAAAAAAAAGGAAAAAAAAAAGAAGATAAAGGAATGACATAGACAACACGGTCATCAATCAAGTTGTTTCAGTCTAATGCTGGCATCTGTAAGCATTGCCTGAGGCTGGCAGTTGTCTAATTCTTTGCTTTCACTATCTACATTGATTTGTTAGTGCTCCTTATTGATGCTTGATGTTATTGTTCCTTTACATCAACCTGCTATGACTTTGTAGTTTTCTTACAAAAAACCTGCAGGTCTTCTCCCTTTCCTCATAATCATTATTGAGCTGTATCTCCCATTGTGGTTGAAAGAGGAGAAACTTCTGAGGTTGGGTGGAAGAGGGTTAGAAGAGTGAAGGCATGTTTAATGCAAGCAGGAGCCTGAAGTGGCTACAGGAAGTGGAAGGGTCTAAAATAAGAGAAAAGCTCAGGGTGCAGAACATCAGCAGTAGAATAAAAAGGAAAACCCAGGAGGAGACATTCTCCTCTCCCAGAGGAAACTTTACTTTTACGTAAACCCATAGAAAGGAAAAAAATAAAATTAAAAGTGCAGAAAAAAAGGAGGCTGGCAAAAATATTAAAAAAACAGGAGAATGAAAGAGGAGAATCAGGCAAAGATGAATTTAAAAAAATGGATCTAAAATAAAGTGAAGAAAAGCATACATTTTTGAAGTTTCTTTATACTGATTTGGATTTATTGAGCAGGAGGTCCACACCTATGGACAGTTTTTTGGCTAACAGCAACAAAACATTTGATGTAGTTCATGACCTAGTAAGATAGTCAGTTTTCAGCTACACGAAGAAGCATGACCACAGCTGTTTAGCACAAGAATTGTGAGACTGCAGTCCCATGAGCTGCAGTTCCCCCATACAGCTATACAATATAATTTCCTGTGGCATAGGAAGAAATCTACCCACAATCTAGCCTGCCCCATTCCCTGGAACATTTTATCAGTTTCTGTCACGTAAGTATTGCTCAGTCAGTAAGTTTTCAATCATATTGGTCATTTAAGAGACTGATTAATCCAGAAAGAGATCACCTTTGAAATATTTACCACAGTATTGATGTGCTGACTTACTTTTCTTCTTATGACAGACAGAATTCTTCAGAAGCACTTATTATCTCAGTGCTATTTTTAGAGAAATTTTTTTTTTTCAAATTAACTTTAAGGCCTCAAAACGTGCTCGTGTGTCAAACAGGGTTTTTATTCAGTGCATGTCTGACCACACTCAGAATATGAAGGAACTATGAAGTAGCTTATTCAGTCACTGTTCAAGTAGTTTTCCATTTGTATTTTGGACACCTCAGTATAAATGCCAGTGTCACTAGGCTGCAGGTATTTTAAAGCTTTTCTTAAAATTAATGCTTTTTAAAAGTTCATCCAAAATAAGGTCGTACCTTAAAAAGCAGCAAAAATATTTTAAAAGGTTTTCCAAAGCTGAACCTGGAAAAAAAAATATATATTCAGAACCATTTCACCTTGACCTACATTACTTTGTAAGGACTTTAGGGTTTGTGAAGGAACCCATAATACAATAAAACCACCGCAGAAAAAAACACAACAGAAAAAAACCCCAAAGCCAGAGAGAGAAGAAGAAATGGAAAAAAAAACCAAAAAAACCAAAACAGGCTAACCTTCAGAAGACATTCAGCAGAACCTGACAAAGTTTTGATTGAAGAAAGATTGATTCTCTAAAGTTTGAGTGGTCAGACATGCACTGAATTTGCAGAGGTTCATTGCTATATCCTGGAAAGTATTTTCAGCCCTTCTACCCTAATGAGCTTATTAGTAAAAGGCTGAAAGGATCACAGATTGTCTATCAAATAAGATTGTCAGTCACACACTGTTAGCAACTCTGCTGTGATTTATATACCCTGCTTACAGAAGAGAAAGGTATGAAAAAATGAGCCTTATTGTGCCCCGTGATCAGTGCGGTGGCACAAAACACAATGTACAGCATTGTGCTTAGGGGGTGGGAAGGTGTATGTTCTGGATGAGGAAGTCATAGAAAATTAGATAGAATGGTACCTTTCCTCTCTTGTTTCCTCCAGTGATAATTATATTGCATAGAAGAAATTGAATTACCTGCAGCAGTAATAGTTATGGTTGAAAAATATGCTATTAGACGTGATTTAAAAGTGGGGGACACACACAACATGGGAGGGGGAAAGCTCAAACTCAGCTCAGCTGCTGTTAGCAACACGCATTTTCTAACCTCCCTGTACTCAATGGACCTCGACACAACTCATTGTCAGTGCAGTTCTATGTCCAACAGAGACTTTTTTTTGGTAGTTTTGATTGATTTTGTATGTAGCAGCAGGAGCTATTGATAACTTCACTTATAGAAGAATATAATTCAGGGGGGAAAAGTTGGGATAATTTCGTTATTACTGAAAGATTTTCAAACTATTAAAAAAGCAGGGTGATTTTAATAAAGTGTTTCTCAGTGAGGCTTGTATCGAAAGGGAATTAAAATGAAGCTTTAAAAAATTACAGATAAATTACCAATTAAAGACAATTAAATCCAGGTTGGGTTGAGCTTAGTGGAGCTGAGAGCCATACACACAAGTATCACTTTAGTTAGGGTTGTTGAACAACCCCAAAAAAGTCTTAAAGTCTTTGAGGCACAAACTTATCTTGAATTAAAACAACTCGTTCCAGTTTCACCTGACAGATGTTGCTTTCTCTCTCACTCAGTAAGGGCTCATCTCTTTCCCTGAAGTGACCAAACAGCTCTGTTGATGGTTCCCTTCTCTTGTGGCATAGCTGATTCCTGTTAATAAGACTTGCATTGTAAGTTTGCAGGTACCTTTCATGCAAAACTACTCCCCTCATAAAGCTTTTTGTGTTTGCATCTGGTTTTGCACTGGTACGGAAACCTTCCTGCATAAACATCCAATCCTTCCCAATGTACTTATTTTCAGCTAATGAAAATCATAGTTTATAGTAAAATTTTTTGAATTTTTTTTGTTCGTTTTTTTTGGCTGCCCTATGTCTGACTGGTATTGAAGAAGGGGATCTTTTAAGAAGCTCACCACCCAAATGCCTGTCATAGCTGGAGAGTTGCTGAACACAACAGCTGAATGCAAAAGGGACAAGGTAGCTTGCAGTGCCAGTCCAGACAGCTAACATTGGTAAGATTGTAGTCGAGGATTTTGCTACAGAATGAAAATATGCATCAGTGGAAGCCTTTGGGAGTGACTCAGCTGGAACCTTGCTTGTTATAAAGCTCTGCATAGGCTTTGGTAGAGAACAATCTATGTTCACTATTTGTGCAGCCATCACATCATGGGAAAGTTGCTACTGACAAGTAAATTCAAATCCAGACAATAATCTTATCACCGAACAATTTAAAATAGATAGCCACTGAAATTAAAGTTTTGTGCACTTCAATTGTTCACAGAGAAAATAATGTGAGCCAGAAAATTTCAAATCATCAAAGGCAGTCTGTCTGCTTCTCCAACATTGTAAGGAAAACAAGGGAAATGGGAAGAGAGATTAGTTTTTCTGTGATCTACCTGCTCTGCTGTCCACTCCCACTACCTAGTTAAGCACAACACTTTTTATTTAAAACTATCCTCCTGGCTATTTTAAAATTTGCAGAAAGAGAAATCCTATCTTCTCTCCTTAAGAAATATAAAAAAAACAAGATTAAAAAATGTGGACAATCAAGAGAATAGGTCTTTCTGGGAAATACTCTTAAAAAAGTAACAGAGTACCTTACATTTCTGAGAAGCTGGTCAGACACATTCACCATGTATTCATATTCAGTGTCTGCTGCGTAATAAAAAGCTACCAGTTTGTAAATGATGGAAGATAACTGGGTTCATCAGAACCCTGGCTGAAGTAGAAAACTTGTATCAAGAAATTCCAAGTGGATGAAAACCACTTCGAGTTAGAATTTAATGTGTATTTAAAATATTTTGATGAGATGAAGAGAGAGTGCTTCAGGCCATGCAAAAACATATCGTTAGGAGTTCCTGTTTTACATATCAAATATGTGTTTTATGTTGTGCTATCCTGCTGTCAAGACAAACGGTCATTACTTGTTATTTGTCTCCATATCTCTCTTACAAAGAGGTTTTTTGTTTTGTTTTTTTGTGTTGATTAGCACGGAACATTTATCACAGTCAGGGCTTCATGGTTCAGCTCTTCTTTTTTAAACAAAAAGGAAAGAAGAGCATACATTATAGGAATGCAAAATTTCATAACCTTGTCTTAGAAAGCTAGGCATTTAAAATCTGCTCCAGGAGTACCACTTATGTAGACGAAGAACATAGGCTTAGTAGAGATCAAAATAGTTAACAGAGAATTAAAAATACTTCACAGTATACCATCTTGCCAAGCTTTGCATATCAAATAAAAGTCTTCAATTAAAGCTGTAATTAATTATTATTTATATCTTTGTACTGGTGGCATAAAAGCCACTATGTCTGACCCAGATCCCACTATAACCAGTATTTGAAAACAGGACACACTTACAAGTTTATATTGGAACAGAACAGGACAAACAAACATATGCTAAAGGCAGGAATAAGGCACAAGACAGGTCAGGGTTCACACAAAACAAATACATAAATTGGTTAACTAATTGGTTTGTTGTCAGTAGTGGTGAGGATGTGGTTTATCAAGCCAGATGACATGACTTTTATGCATCACAGTAAAAATGAGGTATTATCTACTTGAAGTTTGTAGTTTCACTGCTGATACCTAATTTCAGTTTACTTTTGAACTGAAGATTCCATCATGAAATTTTTGGAAAATACATTTTAAGTTAAGAGGACATATTGACAAATCAGTGCTCTATTTATAATAACCCCAACCTTTTTCAATTAAGAAGTCTAAAAGATTTCTTGTTTTCATTTCAAATTGATTTGGAAACATGTTATTTTAAGTGTTCCATTTTATTATGGAAAACAACATAGAACTTAAGGAGGAGAGAGATATTTCTGTCAGAATGTTCCAAATTCTCCTTTTGGTTTGGCCCAAAATTAATGTTATTTTATCTCTTGGATGAACAAGAGACTAGAATTATTAATTATTTTTCTTGTTAGTCCCCAGAAGATATTCTTGAAAGTGAGACTTGCATTCAGATCAAACCAATCACCCATTCGGGTCTCAGCACATTTGATTTTCAGGACATTGGTTGTGTATGTTCTCCATTGTTTTGGGGTTTTTTTTTTTCTCCAATGTTTTTTTTGTCCCTTGTATTATCTATACTTTGATAGAGTTTTTCACCTCTCATTTCTGATTATTGGCATATATATCATGTAGATTTTTACTGCGCTGAACACTGGCAGTTCACATTGTCCTCAGTGTGACTTGATGATCAACAGTTCTGCAAATGAAAACATTTGTGACCTTTGCCTCAAAAATCTACACCCAAGGGCATCCTGCTGCTATTCGTTTCCCTTTCTAGAGACTGCATTAAGAAATTTCTCTTTTACGAATAATTGAAGTTTCTTGCATTTTAGGTTGACTCTGTTGAATTTCTTGAAGCACCATGAGCACATAGGGAGCACTGCTATATAAATCAAATAATAATAATATGTATAAAGAAAAATCACAAAGGGGAAGAAAAAGTCTCAAGCTGTTAAAAACAAATTATGCTTAGATATTGAAAAGACCTCCCATGGTTAAAGAATGAGTTATAGTATTAAGAGAAAATATATAATTCAAGCATGTTTCGTTTATTTGACATGATAACAGAAAAATTCAAGTGTCTGTGGAACCCATACTTTGATTGTTCTAATTCACATTAATTTTTGAGAGAAAATGCCTAAAAAAATTTGGTATGGGAAAACAGTACATATAATAGTATTTATTATGGCATGTCCTGGTTGAACACCTTTTTTTTCCTTAGACATCTGTTATCTAATATTGCTTCTGCCTTTGTAGAATGACCGATATTACTTTCTTAGGGTCCTTGAGCATATGCTTAACTGTAAACACATAAGTATATTTATATGTTGCTTAATTACTTCAAAAGAACATTTACTCCAAAGAAAGACTAAATATTTGCATTACACCGCACATACAACTGATCCATGTGCAATTTTATAAAGGATGCTTGTCTGGGAGTACAGCTAGGAAGAGGTAGAACTGGCTGGATGAAAGGTTCCCCAAGAGACAATGAAACAGCTGCCACAAGCATATGCTCTTCTACATGCAGATCAAGTCATGGTGACTGTTTCTTCCACTTTGTGAAGAAATGAGGCTGTAGGTTTGTTAACTGGACTTCCACTTGTGGTGTTATAAAATTTCTTGCCTGAGAGATCCTCAGGAGTCACTTTAGCATTACAAATACAGTAAATAGTCAATATGTTGCACTGAAATTTGAGACTGGTGTTTTATTTTATATACTAAATTAACCCTTTGACATGGAAACTTAAGTTGTCAGACCTATAGCTTAAAAATATATTGAGGAAAATTTCTGGCCATAAAACAGTATAATAGGGATAGAATAAACAAATGGAAATGAGAGCAGAAATAGACACACATAAAAACTGGTGTTCACCCAAGGGTATGTGCCATGTTGGTTAGGGAGACTTCCCTCTTCCAATCCCTAGCCTAATATATATTTTTTGTGTGTGTGTGAAACAGACTCCTGTGTCCACTTGAAGATTTCTAGAGTCTTGGGATATCCCTTCAGATACAATTCTTACAATGAAAAAGAGTGAATAATTATCTATCTGTTAACATCATAACTACTATCTTCAATCGTAGTGTGCTTGTTAACATAAAGCCACTTAACTTCTCATAGGAAAACCTCTAAGAAATTATTTTATGTGGAAACAATTTCACTTGCTGCTTACTCTTGCTGAAATCTACAAGGGCTTGAACACTGTGCAAAAAGGAGAGCTGCATTTTCAGCTCAGTGCATGTTCTCTTTTGAGTGTCCTACAGAAGATGCACAACTGGCATTTGGAAAGAGACAAAGCATTTGCTGCTACTGTTATAATTTGTACATGAACATGTATTGATATCTTATGTTGGGGTTTTCAGTAAAGAGAGGGAAACTCATTGATTACATTATCTCATAGCTTGTTTTCTTATTGTTGCAAAGCAACGGAGTATCAAGACATTAGAGAATATGCAGGAGTTTTAGCCAGTATTTCAGTTTGGGTGACTGGTGCACTGAGGATGAATATTAGCAAGATCAGTCATAGTAACGGAACAGGATTCATGAGATCAGAATGTTATTTTCTCTGAACAGTGTTTAGAAAAACACTGTTAAATAAGGTTGGAAACTAGACTTAAGCTTAGCTTTCAAAACAAGTAGAATGCTGAGTACTAGGTGATGAACTGACCATTACACATTGCATTTTCTTATACTGGGAATGTACAGATAGGTCCATTTGGGGGAAATAGCCCTTACAGAGCACCATGGTGTGGTGGAACTGTACTTTACTAAACACTCCAAGACCTGGATACAGCTTGCTTGTCTTTGAGCACAGGGTCTATAAACTTCTGTTTTAGCCAACTCACGACTGGCTGTAGCTCATTGATTTTGTCCTTGACAGTATTTTTAATTAATTTCTGGATGAAAAGTTTATTAGTTTTTGTTTCAAATGCATTTCCCATCTGCTACTGTGAATGCAAGAACTGAAATGGGAATAAATGTGGCTAGTGTTGTAGAAAATTTCTTGTCCATTTTGTTTGTTTAGGTTTTGTTGTTTTTTTTTTTTCAGGAATGACTGCTGTTTTGCACTGAAATAGCAGCTTCCTATCATCTGTTAGTTGTGGTCTAGGTTATCCTCTCAACTTTGGTTCAAACTAAAGTGAACATCACTGAATGCAACGGGAACACAAGTAGATTTTATGCCCTTGAAATCTGTAGTCTGTATTTCTTGCTTTCACTGACTGATTACCAGCCTCTGATCTCAGTAGTTCTGGAAAGGTCAAATGAAACATGGAAGAGGAACCAAAGTAATGAGAATGAGAGAAAGATGAGAAGGGTAGAAAAGATAATGCGATTTACTCACCTTCAGGTTTGGTGACCCTTATGAGAAAAAAGAAAAAAAGCAAGAAAATGCTGCAAAGGAAATCAGAAGTAACTCAGTAGTCACAGAGAAAACACTTTCTGAAGGCATACCTCAGCTCCTAAGGATGTCTAGTTTGGCTTGATATCATATGATAGGTCAGTCATAATAAGTCTTTTCATCCTCAAAAGCCTTAACTGTTGTGACAGTAAATGTTTGTGGGCTTTGTTAAGACTGAACCCAGACAAACAAATGTTGCTGTTATGACTATCCAGTGTTCTCTAATGTTACTTCAACACAATAGAGCAGTTCCACCATAGGGCTTTATGTTATCCCTGGTTCACTACTAAGAAATTAGGTCAGACTATTAAAAATAACCATCTGCCCAGTGGGGATCTGTCTATAGGACCAGCTCTTTACATCAAAGAGCTTTATTCCTTGTCACATTTGGATTTTGTACTGCAAAAGAAATACATCAGGAAGACAGCATTTTGAGGAATTTGCAAGATGTTTAATACATGGTTAGATTCATTTAATAGTTTAGGGATGGTGGCTGAATTATCTGTTGTTTTATATAAAAGTAAAAGAATGAAGAGTGCTTTATTGAACAAACAGGATTGGTAGCATGTTCAAAGCTGCAAAGGTAATCTGAGGATTTGTGTTTAACAGAATTGAATTTCAAGGAAAACCAAGGTTATTCCCATACTGATATTTCCCCCTCCCCTCTCTTTTTTTTTAATGAGATTGAAGTTTCTGTGATACAAATAAAATCTTAATCTGCTAGCAAGTTTGTTGTTTGTTGATACATGAGTAAGTTCTCTTGCCTTTCTCTCTTTTAGATATGTGAGTTGACAGTTTAAACATTCCTCTAGCACAGGGTAACTAAAATAGCTTAAACTTTCACTTCATAGGATTTAATATCATTGATAGCTTTAAGGTACATAGCAGGTAGAGAATTTTTACCTAAGGGTTGATGTCACAACTTAATGTTACATGTTGGTGAAATTTATGAAATGGATGTCTTTGATCAGCATATTTTCATTTAAAAAAAAAAATCTGCAGAGGGAAGAGAACACTTTTTCTCCTAAGAGAACATCTTTCATTTACTTCACTCTCTACATTGTGGTGAGTAGTGACAATTAGTTTGCTGGGTAAAATAAGACTGGCTGCAGCATAAAGCATCTGGCTGTTATGGACTCCAGAAAATAAATTAGCAAATAAATAACATGGCAGCCCAGAAGAAAAGCTCTCTATTTTGTTAATATTGTAGCAGAAATTTCAAACTGTATGAAGTCTTTTTTCTCAATTGACTAAAATAGCTCAAAAGTACCAAAAAACTCTGCATATTATAAGCCTGATTTGAAATGTAATAAAGTTAATAGATATGTCTATTTGGATCTTTGGAGGATAAGGTACTGACTGATGTCAGGAGCTGAAATACTGCCCAGTGTCTTGTTTCAGCAGTCCATCTCCATTTAGCAAAGCATTTAATCATGTACTTAGCTCTGGAATAAGACGTGATTTATATGTGCCTAAGTACTTGGCTAAACAGGGATAGAAACTAGCAATACACATAGTAGTTATTGTCTTGTGTCTGTTGATTAATCTGATACTTCAGACCAGTTGCTAGTGAATTATTAAAATTATCCAAGAAGAATGATTTTCTCTGGTGTGTATCACAGGAGATGGGCATGGAACATACCCACTTGAAGGGATTACAGATAGATTACTAATATATAGAAGATATGTTTTATTGAATTGTTTGGAAGAATGTGATACACATAATTTTTAGTTCACTGATATATGTTTGCAATGAGTTAATATCTTTTTTAGGTTTTAAATTTAAGCATGGCAGCTTTCTCAAAAATCATGTGTGATAAGGTCAGAAACACTGGGAAAAGCTTCTGTCATTGCAGTATCTTCAGTATTTGCTTCAGATCGAGAGATTCAAGAGTTTGGGCAGTTTTTTTACCTCGTGAGGATCACAAAAGGTTTGATTCATGTAAGCTAATAAAGGTACCAAGAGAACCTTAGTGAAAGAGATTTATGTAAGAGCAAAGCAGCAATAATGGTAATTTATTGTAGGTAGATTCTTTTTGAATGTAACAGTAACAGAGGGAGGGAAAAGGCCAACTCAAGATTTTGGTTCACTCACAAAACCATCATGAATAACTAGGGTCCCCAGATGTTTCATTTAAGGCTACTTCTTTTGCTTGTCTTTCTAAAGCAGAGGAAAAGCTATTAGATCGCTTGTTAGTATTAAAATACCTTACAATCTATTATTCATTCTTATTGAATTTATTACAGCTTAGCCATGCCACATGTTCACAAACAAATTCATAAGAAAGTCAGAACTAAACTTTCCAAAAATATGAACCAGGTCTTACCATGAGGACAGACTTAGTAAATTGAGATATTTTATTAAAAATCCCCAAACAAACATGGTTTTGAACTGTTTTAAGAATTTTCAAGGAATATATTGACATTATGTAAGCCTATTCCCCTCCCACTCCCTGAAACTCAAGATTATCATGGAAGCATTTTTTTCAGGAACTTACATTCTAAAAAAAGGAACTCTCATAAATTTTCATAATAAAATTAAGAAAATTATTGAACATTACAAAGTCCGTTTTGAAGTTAGGCATGAACAAATATTTTTTATAAGTTCTTTCCTTGAAAACCAGGCTCTCAGCAAAATGGCAATTCTCACATGAAAGTTTACATTCCTTGAAAATTGTACTGATTTATTAAAAAACCAAGCAACAAAACCCAGACCTATTTAAACAAGTATCTGCCAAGGACTGATATTTCACCTGAATGTTTTTTTTTTTCTCAGCAACATTTTCCCCGAGGAATATAAACATATAAATATCTTTTATGTGAACTAATCAGAGCAAAAAACTTCTGTTTCTAAAACTAGCAGCTTTCTAAAAATAAAGCTTTCATGTAGCTGAGGCATGAACTATTATTGGGGATGAAACGCTCTCTGTGGTTCAGAGGCAGCCTCACATGTGCCTGATGCTCTGCCTCCTCCCAACCCGCCTGCTGCGGGCACCCAGTGCCTGCCTGCTCAGTGGGGGCAGGCTGGGAAACACCAGTTTTGCTTGTTGCTCTGCTGGGGAACAAGCGCTGCAGGAAAGAGAAGAGACAGCCAGCCCAGATCGGGGACCAGCACAGATCAGAGAAAAGTCCACAGAGCAGAAATCCAGTCTGCTATTTATTACTAGTTACGTACACTCAGATGAAAGTGTTCAGTCCTTCAAAGAGACGTGAGCAGCGAGGGATATGAAATATAGTACTGGTGTTGCTAATGATACTAGACTGTTCAGGCAGTGGTTGTTAGTGTGCAGAGTTACTACATTATCCTTTCTATCATCGTTCTTACAAGGGGCAGAGAGAAATGTTGTTGACCTGTAAATTATTCTAACTTGCTTTGGACAGATTAATGTATTTCTTTTTAGTTAGGTAGACATAAACAAAAAATCACTCTGTGTTTATATATCCACCTAGAAATGCCAGCATTGAACTTCAGCAGAAAACACTTCAGTTTCCAGAAGGTCATTTATATTTCCAGATGCTAGACTACAATAGGGAGACGTGAATAAAGAGAAATATTCTCCCAACTACAAATACCCTATTAGAAAATCTTGAGACAAAATTGGAGTCTAAACATTCATATAGTTAGAAGTGGGATGCTGAGACTTGGCAAGCCTAGGTTATAATGAATAGATATATTCAAGGTGCCTGTTCCATTTGTATGCAACTGGAAAGACCCATGGGACCTTCATTGGCACTAATTACATGACAAAATATAAGATCAAAGACATGAATCATTGCCGAAGTTGTCAAATGCTGCAGGATTGACCCTTCTGATCCTAAAGTGATTGGGAGCATTAATAAGATATGAGTTCAGTAAATGCAGCAGCAAGCACTCCGT
Source organism: Ptilonorhynchus violaceus (assembly GCA_013397565.1). Taxonomy (NCBI): domain Eukaryota; kingdom Metazoa; phylum Chordata; class Aves; order Passeriformes; family Ptilonorhynchidae; genus Ptilonorhynchus; species Ptilonorhynchus violaceus. The sequence goes on from VZRJ01011173.1 coordinate 1,485,555, forward strand.
TTGAAAACAGCAATATAGCATACTATATTTCTGCAGGAAGTATGTATAGGAAGAAAGATTGGAGTGTACACAGAGCTGTCTTAGCAGTTTTGAAAATGTAAGAGTTATGTCTATGCTGCTTTGATTTCATTTACTGTATTCCTATGCAGATAAAATGGCATAATGGTATTCATTATTAAAGAGCTGGAGAAGCTTTTATTACTATCTCATTTAGAACTCAGAGATAAAATTTCAAAGTCCTATTTCAAGCAAATGTGGTGTATTTTAGACTGATCAAAACCTCCAAGATGCTTCACAAGATTAACTTGTATGGTATAAAAGCTGCACTGAAAGCACTCGCTATCTTTGAACACTGTCATTTCTTGAATGGAAAGTGATCAAATAGCATCTTCCACCCATTGATGAGAACAGGAAGTGAAAGCACTAGAGACTGCTGAAACTGCCAAAACCCCCCAAAACCCATATATAATATGAAATATTATAAATAGTGGGATATATTAAATAGCAATTTAGGCAGCTAACACTACTGTATGTCTTAGTTTAATAAAAATGGCCATAGACAATTAAGGTCTCTCTAGGTGCTTATCAAAATCCCGATACTCCTAATTGCTGTGCCTGAGTCAGCTTTAACCAAGAGATAAAATCTTGGTCATTGATCATGCCTACCTGAATAGCATGAATTTCAGAAATAGTTTATGTCCTTTAAGTGTAACAACAGCAGAAATAGTCACCTTATTCTTTCAGTCAGTGAGTTTAGCTTTGCAAAGGTCCCAGTCTCTCCTTCTGGAAGATGAATATGAGAGGTTGAGAGGAAATGGAGAGGGGAGTCCATGATGAACAGGAAAAAAACGATACTGAAGTGGGTGAAATGGGAGCAAGCACAGGGCAGCAGAGAAAAGTGAAGCTTCATTCCAAGTCTGTTGTGTCCAAGTTAAATTGCCTGGAGATAGAGATCTCATGAAATGCATCCTTGGCTGCACTACTATTTGGCTTCCTGTTAGAAACCAGCATTGCCAGGAGACATTAAACAGTGATATTTGAAAACACTTTGCAGGTGCCAGGCTGTACTCTCCTCTGTGTTAATGAGAATTTGATCATCTACTGTAGATATAACATACAGAGGAGGAGGAGCAGAGTCTGTGAATCAGCCATTTTTGTACCAAGGGTGGGTCAGTGGCAGAATAACAACACGATATCTCTGCTTGTTAATAAGAATTAAAAAAAAAAATCACTGAATATTATGCCAGTCTATTAAAAACTGGTACTTGTGCGATCTAATTGAGACATCTGGTCACTTTACCTTGGCTATTGATGAGAAAATAAACACAATCAGGCCTGGAATTTGGACAAATCTGAGATCAAATAGTTCTACTGTTTAGCAGTTCCCTTATCAGAGAACTATCTGGTTAGATAGATAATCTAAATATATGTTAGAGTAGAAGCCATAGCTATGCGAATTCATATCTCTTTTGGAATGCTTTTCTTCATTCATTTTTTTACGGTTCTGCATGGGAGAAAAACAATGCTCAGTTCATTTCAAGAACCAAAAGGACTCTGTCTTTCCCTGGAGTTATTCCCCCTCCTTTCCTTTCCTCATGCTTGCTTTTCCCCCTTCATTCTCCTACAGCACACACACAACCCCTTTATGTTTGTGAGCTGCACATTAACCCAAAAGGTTAATGAGCACAGGGCGCAGGTGCGGTCCACACTCTTGCAGCATTACTAATGCTGTGGTCACGGGCTTGGAATGGCATTCTGGCAAATTAGTTCTTTTGTGATCTCTGCACTGAGAGCGACTCTGCTGTTTTCTCTGCTCCCAAACTGCATTTTTATGCTGAGCTTTCTGTCTCTATGAGAATAGGTTTTTTGCCCATTTCATTACCATTCCCTGCGAGCACAATAAAATTATTTGTGAGTTCGACACCAACTGCAATATAGTGAATATGTCACTGCCAACAAACTTTCTTAAACATTCCTGTGCATATAAGTGCAGCAGAAGGGCTGGTAGCAAAGGGGCAGGTAAAAGCTTTGAATAGGAAAATGTCCATCAGAACTCCACTGAGCTGGGGACTTAGATGAACAAAACCCCTGGAAATACACAACAACAATTCAATCATCTTCTTTCTGAGATTGATTATCACCATAGACCCCAGCAGTACTTAGACATATCTCTACTAAAAAGTTGCCAAATACTTAAACATTATATCCCCAAGAAAATATGAGAAATGTTCCTTCCAGAAAGAAGAACATCCATATTCTTCTGAAAGTATGTCTGCAACTCAGATGTAAGGGATCATCAAGGCCAGTCTGGTGAGGTGAAGAAGTCAACCTGCAGAACCTGCAGGCCCAGGTTCTGATAAAACTGAACACATGGCCACGCATGGGCATGGCTGCAATTCTCACCGTGTGCCTGCAAGCTGAGGCTGCCCTTCAGCTCCCTTGTCATCCCCCAGCAAGCCAGGTCTTGGCAGCCAGTTGAACTCCACTGGTGGACAACATGTTCAGGCTCCTGGCATGAGGTTTGAGAAGACAGTGATTTAAAGCCAAATATTTACTTATTAATTAGTTTTATTTAAGTAGTGGTGATGATGAACATCTTCTGTATTGTGCTTAATGTAGTTCCAAATTTGCAAGAGGCTAATGGTCAATTAAATAATAAAAAGTTCAAATACATGTGGACACATTCTTTATAAGCAAGTACCTGCCTAGATGTTCTTGACACAGCTTAGATGGAATTTATCTCAAGAAAGCATGGGAGCAATTACATGGTAGGGATTCTGAAATGCGAGTGTCCTTCTGGGCAGGGACAACTCCAGAACAACAAGTCCTAAGAGCTGTGAGAAGAGTGATCAAAAAGAGACTTGACTGTGATGCACAGAGTTCACATAGAATGAATAAAATTTGAAGCATGTATATCCATGCAACAGATTTTTTTTTCTGTTGAAGACTGCAGGCAAATGCAACATTTAACACATGGTTATCATACCTAGATGGTGGTTATGTGAAAAGGAGTTCTGTCTTCCTTTGAGGTCAGTAGTATTTGCTGAGATTTAGGGCTACACCCTACATTAAAGCTGCTGCTCATTTTGTGAGAGGGAGAATCACACCCACTCAAGACACAATAGCTGCATGACATGATAGGTCTACTGGGTTACAGAGATTTGGCAATCAGCAGCCTTCCAGGACAACTAAGTATGAAGTGACTGATGCATCCAAATACACAAAACTGGAAAAGACGGATCCACTGGCTTTTTTGAAAAATGCATGTATTGCTTTAGAAACACATAAGGCATAAGAAGCTGTAATTTATGTAACTATTCTGCCTCAAGCTTAGCATTGTGACAGCAGCTGTGGCCTTGGTACCTCAGGACCTTCTGACAGAGTGAGAAAGGAGAGATTCCCACAGTCCCTGTAGGCAAAATACTTCTTCCTGACTTCTGCTCACAGGAGCAGAATTTGGCCTTAAGCTTAATCACCTGGAGGCTCTTCAGAAAATAAATGCATATGTGCTTCCTCTGAGCAATTTATCTGAAAATGTGTCAGTTGCTCAGCTTTAAAGCTTTGGTGGATGTAGAGATGTATAAGTACTTCAAAACATCAGAGGGAAAGAGATTAGGAATAAACAAAAACAAATGGTGACTAGTACTGTGCAGAAGTACAAGTGTACTCTGTATGGATAAGAACTCCTTTGTTGGAGAAATAAGACAGCCTGCTGTCTTGCACAGCATGATGAACATCATCTAGGAGGAACTATGAACATGGTGACTCTGAATCTCTGGAGGCTTACAGTCAAGAAAATGAGGCATGAAAAATAAGTAGTTCAAGAAGCTTTAAAAAGAAGCTTTATTCTAAGCATATATTTAATACTTAGGTTCCTTAAAATAAAGAAGTAAGCAATGTACAATATGTATAATCATAAAAAGCTAACAATAGCTGTTATAAAAATGCATATCTTAATTACAAAATCTACCAGTTTCTATGGTAGATCAGAATATACAGCAATGATAAAGTCTCTTAAATGACGTTATTTTGGTTCTTGTCTCATCCGTGAAATCTGTAAAGGGCTTTGTAAATTGACTTGAAAATTGACAGGTCTCATCTGGCTAAACAGAGAAGAGAGAGACTTTTATAGTACATGGCCCTTTTCCATGAACGCCCTATATCTTATTCAGTCCTTATCTGGAGTAGATATTGCATCAAGTGACACTGCAATCTTGCAGTCCAAAACCCAATCCATTCCATCTGACTGTTTGTTGTCTTTACTAGAATCCAGAGATCTTTCTGAAAGTAATGTGTTTCTACTGACGGCTTTTCCTGCTGACCCTAACAGTCCTGTCTGGGAAAGGTTAGAAGTCTTCTGATCCAAGATGTGAGGACACCCAGCCTAGTATATTCACACAAAGCTCTACCACTTTGCCAAGTGAAGGCTTACCAGCTCATGTCTGTTTAGAACCCTGCCTTCTGCTCGTGTGCTGTTTGGCACATTATTCTGAATTTGGAAAACATGGGCTTAGATAGTATTCAAACCTTACTGAGAAACCAAACCTTAGACAGTATCCAAACCTTACTGCTTCTTCTGCACAAATCAAGCTTAACCACAACTTTGTGCAAACGGTTCTGGGGTTTTTGTTTGTTTATTTATTTATTTGGCTAATTGTTTATTTGTTTTACTTACCCTTTCTGTGTAAATATTTAAAGATTGTTCTATGTTTAGATTCCGTGTATAGCACAGTCCCTCTGGCTTCTTGGACTCCATTGCTGAGGGTAAATTTGCTTGATACATGATCTCTTTAACAGAACTGAATCTACACTGAATAAAGAGTTCCTCTTGTAAAGGGACATAGTAGCAACTAACTGCAAGTCACGGCTAGACAAGGTAGCTTTTCTGAAATAAACTGGCCCTTAGGTGCAGTTGTAGATAAAGAAGCAAAGTTATTGAATCAGAATGTCATCTCAACAAAGTCTCTGTCAGTTAGAGCACAGAAGTGACCATCTTTCTTCCTGAAATCTTTAAAGCATTTGTCAGTGTCTCTCTGCTTCTAATAGACTCCATCTTGTTGAGCAGGGTTCTGTATTATTTCTTTCCTTGCCCTTTCCTCAAACAAGCATCATTTCTTTTATGCCTGTGGAAAAGTAAGAGAGAAATCATTGTTAAATCTTAATGTCTGGTGAATGATATTCCCCCATCCTTTCCAGTGAACATCCTCTCTCAGGAACAAAACCTTTTCCAGCTCTGAAGGGTCATTATACTGTAGTCCAAACAATAGAAATGCCCCTAACTTCTTGCCTCTCCGGGGTTTAATGCACTCTTCCTCTGAAAACACCACACTTAGAAGTGAAGGGACTGAAGTCTGAGCAGTGAACATGAAAATACCACAAAAAATTCATTCGTTCTCCAAAGAGCTATCCAGACTTCAAATCAGACTGACATGGAAAGTGATTCAAGATCTCTAGGTATTTTCCACTTCAAGTAATTGTTGGAGAAGAGGGTGTGAAGAATGATTAGGCCTTGACCTGTTTTCCTTTGTACTTTTCTGCTTGGTGACCCAAGCCAACCCCAGTATTGATTTCAAAGAAAATAATGCTATGTCTGAAATGGACTTGAAAAAGTGAAATAAGGCAATATAATTACTAACAGTCTGTGTGGGTTTACACAAAACAAATATTGTCGACCTAACTTAATATTTTTTATGAGATTATGGATTTTGTTGGTAAAGGTATTTCTATTGATGTAATAGTCCTACATTTCTGCAAGGCATTAGATAAAAAAACAGAACATTCCAAACCCAAACTGGAATGCTTTAAATAGTTTTAACCCTGACAAGCTGAAGTCTTCAAACAAGGTAGCAAAACAGCAAAACACACACTGTGTCTTTGATTATAGTAAGACATGAAGTCATCAAGAGCAACAATTATATGTCAACAGCAAATTCCCTTTCCTGGGAAGTGGTGCAAGAGGTTTTGCAGTTGAACCTTTAGGCTGGACAGCCTAACAGACATATCTCTGCAGCTTCATGCATCAGCATTTCTACTGAAATGATTAATAAGAAGCATAGAAGAAACTGAGAAGAGTTCACGAGATTTTTTTCCTTAAATGAAAATCAAGTAGCATTGGCCTATGTATTCATTGACCCTCCAGCATATGGTCTGGACTAGTCCTGTTTAGCATGTTACACACATTTCTGCAGTTCAGTGAAGCATTTCACTGCACGTACCCTATTTCACACATATTCTACCACTTACACACCGAAACTGAAGATTAACCTCCAAATCTTACTGAGATACAAAATTAACTCCTAACACGGTTTCCATTTCTCCTACCGCTCCTCTGGACATGTAGGTAATGTCATAGCTTCTCCTGTGCCATCAGAAAAAAAAACCCTGAAAAGAGTCGTTGCTGAAGAATAATTCATTTCATAGCTCAAATTTCTAATTTCAAAGCACAGAAGGATCTGTTGTACTTCCATAGTTAGAGTCTATGCTCAAACTATACAACCAAGAATTTGCTCATATCCAGTGCCAGTATTCACTGTATTTTCAGTATTTCACACAATTCTGCATCCTATTTCACACTATGAGTTCATGTAACATCTTTCTCATGCAACTGTTTATAAATTTTCTTCAGCTGTGCAGGGTAGAAGTAAAGAAATACAAGAAACATATTGCATTGAATATTTTCAGTGCATTGCTAGATAATATTTTGACTTATACTTCCAGGACCATTATGAAATTTAATATATTTGGCTAGTTTTTTTGGATAACACCATAGCAAATAAATTCAATAATAATAGATCAAGAATATTCCCTCCCCACTCGGATAATATACCTAAATAATTTGACATTATATAGCTACAGGTAACTGCTTCCTTACCACGGTGGAAAAAAAAATAAAGCCTTTAACACAGCAGGAAAGATGAGATTTAGTGGTACTGGTATGCAAATTCAAACACATGTTTAAATCTTTGCAGAGCTGAGGCCTAGGGTGGTGCTTTGGGTTTATTTCAGAGATGAGCAGACAGACAGTCATCTGGCTGGAGAGACATGGGATAATGGAAATGCATCATGCCGTCTGTTGGCAAACTGCAGCGCTGCAGCCGGAAGCTGTGCAAAACCACCTGAAGCTGTTACCACCACCAAGCAAATTAGAAAAAATCATAGGGAGTCCTCAAAAACAAGCACACATATAAAAGAGCAATTGGCACAAAATCTAAATTTGGTTTTCTCTTTATTTGCTCACATCTGCTAACTGAACGCATTGCAATTTGATTACACAGCCAAATTACCATTTCCTCATACGGCCGCTCTTGTGAGATTAGTTTCTTCCAAGTGTGAGATTTCCTGCATCTCTGCAGATACACTAGGAGAGAATGAATGGGTATAAGCATATATTTTTATGAACCTTCTTATGATCTTAAAGAAAATACATTTTTAAAATGATATACATTACTATTTATCTATTTAAACATTAAAAATAACTTGCTTGAATAGAAATGAATTTAACAACTCCTGTCATTATTTCTGAGGAAAATACTGATAAGGAATAAACTCATAAATGGAGCCTGTTTCTGGGGATGCTATAAGAAATTGTGCAAAGATAGTTCTGTATGTTTTTAGGAGCTGAAGACATGCACAGACAATGCTGTAGATGATTCATTTCACTTAATGTTTGTTCATTCATTCTGTGGAACTGGCAACTCAAGTCATGACTTCTAGCTTGTGGATACCTGAAACTTTTACTTATAACAAAGCAGTGTATCTGTTTCCAGATGGCCACCCGTACCTCTGATATTTTCCCTGGTGTTGTGGCTCCCCACAGGCCTGTGGTCTTGAATTAGCTAGACAGCTCTGTCTAATGTCTGTGAGGGTTCATACAGTAAACTTTCCTCTGAGTTCACAAAGCATATCAGTCTTACCTGTGGTCCCTGAGACTGTCACAGAAAATAGTTGATGCTTCAAAGTGTGACTTGAAAATTCAGTTGGTAATGTCACAGTCCTTTTACACAGTAGTTAAAAGATCAATAGGCACTTTCTCAGCAAAAAAAGAAGCCCTGGTTAGCCATGCTTTCATAAGAGAGTGTCCTGCTTATGCCATCACAGATCACTATGGCCAGTCTTCCTGAACCCACATAACACCTTCATGTGGCTCCCAGGTGCATCACAGTTTTCTCCTACTTTTGGAAACATGGCCTTGTGGGAGCTGTCCATGGCAGTAGATGGCAAAGAATTCCCAGTGTGCTTCTGCTACAGGACGGAGTCAGCTGAGTTTGGCATCCCATGTTGGGGGAACCCCAAGATAGGGAGTTCAAAGGTTGAAGAAAGTTCCACTCTTCCTGGAGCTGAGGGTTTGGGCTCACCAGCTGCTCCCATCAGTCTTGAGCTGTTGGTAAACTGCACATAACACATGCAGCTGTGTCTTTACTTAGACATCACATATTTCTGCTCTCATTTCCTGAGTAAGTATTTAAATCATTAAGCTGTAATATGGAAGGAACACAACATCCACTCCTTCCTCCTATACTTCTGAAGATAGAAATCAGCTCTATTCATTGAAAAAATAACAAGGCAATCACCCACTTTTGTTGTATTAAATAAAAATAATAATCCAGGATGGTGTTTGGGGTCCCGCAGTCTTCCTGAAAGCGTGGCGCGTGTCCGGTGGTACCGTGACGCGTTCGGCGGTGCACACACACGCACACACACAAACAAACGCGTACTTAGTTGAGGCAAAGAGTTGGAGGGGTTCTCCTTCTGTGTTCCACGAAATGGGTTTATTCCATGAATCGTCAGGGAAGGAGAGAACCCAGAACAATGGAGGATTCAGGGTTTTATCCCAGGGGCAGTGGGGGCGGAGAGAACAACAGGGACCAATGGGTTGAGGGTCAGGGGGCGGAGAGAAGGCGGGGTAATACAACTTCAACCAATAGGGGCAAACGAGGAGAGGAGAAGGGTACGGGAATAAATGGGATGCCTGAGTAAGGGAGAACACTCTAGAACTGAACCTTATAAGGGAACAAGGAGTGGCAGGCTGCTCAGTCACTCCTGTGGCTGGCTCAAACACCCCAGTATTCTCTGCTGCAGGCTCAGCCACCTCTACACACTTTCACTAGGAAATCTGAAATTGTGGATCCCAAATGGGTGGAGGAGACCCTCAAAATCCCCCAGAACCCTGCTCAAGTCCAGAGTGGCCTTTTGCTCCTGCCAACAGTTTCCTAGTGTCTAAGTTCAGTAGCAGCACTTTTGACCACTGTACCATTTCCATCCTGCATAGAGCATGAGTCTTCTCATAGCCAATAAGGAGAGTCTCTGTGTTCAAAATACAGAACTTCATTCCACTCTTGGGACCAGCAACCAAAAATTTTTTCTAAATATTTTACTGGTCTCAAAGCCCCTAGGATTGTCTACATTTTCTTGCTACAGTTATGTTCAGGGAACTTCGTGCGCCAGGTCCCTTAAGTGCTGAGATTGAGCACATGTTCCTGACATCATCTGCCCTCTGGGCTTGTGCTTTCCTTCTGTGCAAATGAGAATGGGATGAGATCAGGAAGTACTGCTGCATTTGTAGACATTTTATTGGTATAGATTTGGGGTGGAGCCAGCATGTATATCTGGAGCCAGGAAATTGAAAGTACTCTTGAGGTCTATAATATATTCATAGTCTGAAATATCCTCTCTGAATGGGAAATAGGATCCCCTAAGAAGACTAATGAAAAGTATATAAAACATATAGCCTCTTAATCTCTTCCTGTGCCATAAGAAAGAGTAAACAAATCTTTTTACCTCAAATGGAGCTGAAACAATCTTTATAGACAAGAAAATGCAGCCAAAGTATACCTAATGTTTCGTGTGTTCTGCAGTGCAACTTTAGAGCTGAGCTATTCTGCTGTTTCTAGCAAGAATATTTCCTCTTTTTGAAACATGGTAGATTTCTTTTGGAGATACAAAATAAGTCCAAGATACTCACAGCTACTTTTCTTATAACATCTGCCTCTGTTTTGAAATACCTTGTCTTTATATTTCAGGAGCAGATCTGACAATCCTTGGGTCCTATGAGATAATAGAAGCCATGACAGCACTAGTAACAATTATTCCGTCTTCCACAAGGAAATTTATAAATAAACAATTCAGTTAATACAAATACTTCAGTAATATCCATTCGACAGATCGAATTTGGCTGTCTGCTAGATGTCCAACAAGGTTCTCTATCACTTCACCTCCTTCACTACACCTCCTCAAGCGTACAAAGAGAAAAAATAAGATGAAAACCTTGTCGGTCAAGATAAAGACAGGGGTATTGCTTGGCAATTACCATCATCTCATCTTGGGGGAGATTAATTCAAATTATTGCCAATTAAAAGTAGAGTAGAATAGGAAGCACCAAAGTCAAAACTAAAACCTCACCTTCCCTCCATCCTCCCTTCTTCCCATACCTGACTTCACTCCTTCCTTCCTGACTCCTCTACCTCCTCCTTTCTGAGCAGTTCAGGGGAATGGGGAGCTGTGGTTTGTCCATAACAGTTCCTCCTTCCTCCCCTCATTTTCACCTTGCTTCAACACGGCTCTTTCCCATCGGCTGCAGTGCCGCAAAAACTGTGGGTCCTTTCCACTGGGTATAGTCTTTCAGGGACAGACTGCACCGTTGAGGGTGCTCCCTGTAGACTTATTTCTTCAGGAACTGTTCCAAAATGAGTCCTTGTCGCTGACTGCAGTCTTCAGGAACTTCTCCAGTATGGGTCCTCTGCATGGGTTACAGTCCTTCAGGGCCAGACTGCTCTAGCATAGGTCTTCCACAGACTACAGCTGCTGTAGGAAAACTGCTCCTGTATGGGCTCTTCTCCATGGGCTGCAGCTCCTGGGAGGTGCCTGCTCCACTGTGGGCTCTCCACAGCCTGTGGTTTTCTTCAGGATATGTCCATTTGCTGTGGCCCCTATGGGCTGAAATGTGGTTATATACTCCAATGGGAACCTCAATGAGCTGCAGGGGGATAACCTGTGTATCCATGGTCTTCACCATGGGCTGCAGGGGAATCTCTGCTCTGACATCTGTAGCACTTCCTCATTCTCCCACTCTGGTTTCTACAGGGTGCTGTTTCTATGACATTTTTCTTTACTTGTCTGTCACAGTGCCTGCACAGCATTTTGCCCTTTCTTAAATATGCTTCCCCAGAGGTGCCACCATGTTGTGTGCGGGGCTCCGCTGTCTCCTGCAGTGGCTCTGTTGGAGTGGCTGGAAGCAGCTGTTTTTATCATAGGGCACTCCCAATCTCCTGCCCCAGAAGCCTCCTCTCCAGCCCCCTGTGGCCAACACCTGGACATCTCCACCCAATACAATCTAAGTGGTCACTGATACAGTCCAAAGTCCTATCATATCTGCACCTCTGTTAAATTGCTTCAGCACCAGCAATCTCACAAAGTCCTGGTAGCCTCCCTGTGTTTGCTCAGAAAATGAAGGAAGGACTATCAGCAGCTTATTCATGCAAAATCTGTATTTTCAGAATCCATTTGAAAACTAGCACGTAGAAATAGCAGGCTGGGACGACGACTTGGCATTTGCAAGTTATTGCTTGCACTTAACAGGACTGGGATCAGTTTGAGTTATTTATCACTCCTTTACTGCAATGTGTACAAGGCCACTGTAACACAGATGGTGGAATTTGTTGCAATTTAAAAAGACTAATATTTTCTTCTCCTGATATATCTGTCTCAGTGTCAACTCTACTTATCAACTAAAATGGCAGCAGACACATAGGTGGGTGTTGCTTTGGGTTTGAAACACTGTGAGGCTGGATTTGTCATAGGGATGTGCTATAATCTCTGTTTCCCTCAGCTAACTTCTTACCTAACTACAGACAGTGATATATTCAGTTAAGTAGGGCATTTTGTTCAGCCTGAGCTGTGTTATCTAAGACATCAGCTGTCACTTTCCTGGATATCTAATGTTTTAAAAGGCTACATGTATAGGCTAAATATATGTATGTTCACAAGGCTTTATGTATGACATATGTCTTGTACACTACAAGCTATCATCACCACAAACTATACACTTGCAAGATGTGCAACTAGCATCCTACAAAGACAAATATGATGTTGTATATAGCACTTATGTTTTACATTACCTTAAGCAAAGTTTTCTCTTATTCCGCTGAAAAGAAACAGGAGCAACATGAAGCTCACAGTGATTTAATTATTGTCAGTCTGTTACAAATGGAAAGAGTTTAGAGATCAGGTTAGTACCTGGTGGAAAGGTGAATATGACACACGTTTCTACCTAGTTTTGAATGTATAGTTTAGAACTACACAAATGAGTAAACAAAATTAATGGCTTATTTTAACATAATATTATAAAAAAAGAAAAAAAATCTTTTACAATGCATACCAACAGATTAATGCTTCAACGTTTTGTATTGTTAACATTTTAAATCTCCTTTCATCATGCATGAGTTTGCACCTGGGTCATGATCCTGCACATCCTTGTACTCCTCAGTCCCTCTTTCTTGCTGATATATATCTTTACAGCTGTAGTACTCTGCGAGAGATATCCCTTTTAAACTTAGTGCCATATATGGTAATATACACATTAGCCAAAGAATTATTGACAGAGTTAATTGTAACAGTATAACTAAGCCCACCTGTTCTTCTGACTAGTTTTAATAAAGAAGACACACACACACAGTTCTCTCTGAAGTTTAGTCTCTTCTAAATATAAGAGAGGTCATTGATCAGGGAAGGGGAAGTACTAAATCAACATGCTAGATGAAATGTCTTTGTATTCCTCCTTCAGCACTTACTCCCTCGTATTACATAAGTACATAAATAAATGATAAACCCCCTTCAGGTTTCTCCCTGAGCCTTTCACTCTTATCATTTGTATATTCTGGCATTATCATAAAGTGATAAATGACTACCACAGCATTGAATTTATATTGTCATTTTAGTTGCTTGAAAGTGAGCTTCCATATAATGCCTTCATAAAGACTATCGGTGTTAGAAAGACACTGGTTAGCTGCTCAGGGGAAAGCTGAAGTCCCCTGGTCCTGGTTTAAATTATACCTAGCATTTTAAAAAAGATGAGATCACGCCTAAAAGTGGAGGGGGGGGAAAGACCAATGAAACCTGCAGAAATATGCCCTGTTGGCACACCACTGGCTTGCACTGTGGAGACAGCTGCACTCCAGCCCTCCTGGCTGAATTGTCCTGGGAAGTGCTTCAGTACAGATGGGAAGGAGGGAGCAAAGAAAAAAAAAATTAAAAAATCAACATGATAATGCACAAGAAGACTATATTCATGTTAAGAGCGAGAGGAATAAATGCAATAAAGTATGTGTCAGGCAAGGGCCTGCATTTTTATTGAAGATAAATGGCACAAATGGGAGAAAAATATTCTCTAGTTCCCTACTTTATCATGATAGTTCTCAAATTAAAATTCACATGTGCTTCCTTAGGAATAATGCAACTCTCCTACTCCATATTTAATCTTGAAAAAAATTTTAAGTAGTACAAAATTAAGTGCTGAATGTTAAAGTATAGATGTTTGCCCTGCATGTACAGAGCATAAGTGTGTTTCATTCAAAATGCATAATCTTATTTTTATTCTTGTGAGACATTTGATATCTATTCAAAATATATACACTACATATAGACAGAGATTTGCTTTCTATGTTCCTTTCTGGACAGCGTCAGATAGTCTGATTCATCTATTATGAAGTCCTATCTTTATTTTCATCTCTAAACCTGAACTTCTCCATATAATAGAATTGTAACACAGTAATTTCCTCATGTTTGGCAGCAGCAGATTGAGGGATCTTTGCACAATAAACCAGCTAACATGACATGTGGGCCTGCAATTAGACTTCAATAGAGAGGACATTACTAGCTTGGGTAAGAATCAATCTTAACAAACCCCCCTATATTTTGTGTTCAGTTTCAGTTTTTCAACTCTGTGGGTAGCCTTTCTTAACACCTACCTCACTAAAAGCTGGATTAAGTATCCTAGCACTGTATTTTAATACCTTATTGATACATGTTCAAAGCTTTTTCAGATCAAAATTTTATTTATTATTTTGCACCCAGTGCAGGGTACCTAAAGAGCAAATGTGGAAAACAAGAAGCAAGCACGTTTCCCTTACCTAATCCTTAGTCTTCACTGAAGACTTTCTTCAATTCTTTCAGGTCATTTATCACAGTCTGTGCACTGGAGCAAGTCCTGCTGAAACTTGCTTCCACGACTAAGCTGATTTTTGCACATGGGTACCAGCTGATGCCTTTTTGAAGGTCCAGATACATTTTTCCCTTTATTTTTTTGGGCAGTGAGGAACGTCCTTTCCTGCCTGTGTTAATGCTTTGCCATGTATCCCATAACGCTTTCTGACAATGTGACATGGATGACACAGGGCAGATAAATCTGTCCAAGGTCCTTCCCAGAGGAGTCTGACATCAAGTGCAGGAAGGCCCTGTGGGTTATGTAGGTTGCTGTGTTACAGCCACCCTGGGGTCAGTTATGTGGATGCATGGAGCACACAGTAAGGAGCATTTGATACACTTTACTGTCCTCTGGCCTGTGTTTTGGTGATGAGTGCAAAAATAATGTCAGCCCCTTTGTGTCAGTATGTATCCCTGTGAAACTTGCCAAAGTCTTCTTTGTTTGCCTGGTTTGACAGACTTTAATCTTTATTAGCATCTTGCTTACTTGATAAGTATGTATAATTTCACACAAGTGTATGTCATATAAATCTATACAAACACACACCTATCTGAGTCACAGCTGTTTGGTGGGGCTTAACTGAAGCTTCTCTGTGCCCCTTTCAAAGATAAGAATAGCTCACAAGAATAGCTCACAAGAGGACAGAAAACCAGCAAAAAACAAGAGCAGGGGACAGTCACTCGGTCAATCCACAGACCACAAGACTTCCCTTTTTCAGACAAAATGATTGAAGAAAACTTTGCAAAGGGAAGCTCACAGAATTTCATGTCCCCTTTGGCTCATTCCTTATGAATATCTATGCAGGAGATAACATTTGGCACTTAAAAACTAAGTAAATGGGAAGAGCTTAAGTGATTGCTTTTCTCTTTGAGCTAATGTCAGGCTGTTCTTATTAACAACGTAAAATGGGTTCCGTGATATGAATGTACAAACTGTAATCAAGTGCATTGATCTCTGCAGCTACCCAGAGGTAAAACAAGTGGAAAACAACTTTTTATTCCAAGTAGAATTTAGCAAATGATATGACTCAAAAGCTTATAGTTGGGCTTAGGACCCAGAGAGTGCCTGATAACAGATATATTTTCTCTTTATCCTATCCATGTCTGGAATGGTCAAAAGGAAGGACAATGTGCTACCTCAGTAATTCCTACATATCAAAAAAGAGGATAAATCTGAAATAAAAAACGATTTCAGTTATTTTGAATTTTAACAAAGGTGAATGGAATCAAATTCATGCCTGGAATAACTGCTCTGTAAACATATGAATGGGAAACCCTATTGTTTTTCAGTGAATGCTGTTTCTGGTAAACAGACACAGCTGCTTGGACTCTGTGCTTGCCTTTCCTGTTCTGTTTTCCTGCCCTGTGAAAAACATTATTACATTCAATAAAGTCTTACCAATTTTAGATTTTGTCTTTTTTAAGAAAACATCTTGATAATGGTTGCAAACTATAATATTTAGAGTTATATTTATAATATTCTCAGGTGATGGAGAATATTTTATTTCCAACATTTGAAACATCTTGACTAGAACTCAAGTGTTTCAAATTTGTATTATTTTTCAGGTTTTAGGTGTTTTATACCCTAACCAACATATTTACAAATGTTCTGGCTTATTCCAAAGGTTAATGCTTCCAGCTGAACTTTGACAGGTCAGTAATCTTTGTTTTGGGGAAGCAGCAGAAGTTGTTTAGAAAACGACTTTCCTAGTCTGTCACTCTGATAGGCATTCCTGTTTCTTTCTCTATATCCATTCCTTCTTCTATTATTTTCTAGTATAGTAATTCTGCTATCACCCCTACATGTGAAGCAGGACCACTACGCATATCTCTGAGGTTAGATTAACAAAAATGCTGTTAATAGAGAAACAAACCCCTCATAACCATCTACAGCTTTATAGCTCTGCTTCTCACTGTCTGAGGAACATTCATGTTGTCCGTGATTTCAGGGTTCATAGCCCTGGCCTGCTGGTCTTGAATGGTCTATCCACACTAGGATTTACAACTGTCTTCATAATAGCCCTGAAAAAAAGTCAGCTAAATGTGACTGTGACACACTTCATTTCTGCGTTTTGGAGAGCTGCAAAATTCAGTTATATATACAAGTTTCCACAATGAAGGAGGTGTGTATACATCCATTTCATTCCAGCCAGTCTCTAATCCACAGGTATCCTGCCACAAACATTTCTGTTGAGAAAACAGGGTATCATATAGGCATGCTAGAAAGATATCTCTTTCAATAATGCCTTTGTAGCACACTTGTTAAAAACAGTTTCTTCTGGGGAACATGCACATTACTAAGAAAAGCACAAATGTAATAAATGTTTGTCATTGTCCTAAAAAAAAAAAAAATCCATCTCTGAAGGGACTCAGAATTTGGTCAGTGACTCTCTGTCCAAGGGGCATCCAGTGAGCATTTGCCAGGGCATTTTAAAATGCAACCCAGTAGCTCTTAAGAGCACGTCCCTTTACTGCAAACATGATAGTCAGGCACAAAGCCTAAAAAAGTAGAATGTTGTTTTGGAGAGCCAAAATACTATGTTCAATTGTCTGCTTACTAAAAGCACGCCTTGATTTTTTTTCCCTTTTTGTTTATGGCTCAATTAATTTTTGGACGATAAAACTGTTTGGACTTGTGAGACTTAACTTCGCTAGTTTTCCACAGCATCTGTGGAAATATGTGTTGAGAAAAACACATACGTAGGTTTTCTTGGATGAATACATGCCTAATTACTTAAAAACAGACGGTAAAGGTATTGTAGCTCTCAATCTTCAATATCAGCACAGACATGCATTATTAGATTTAGTAAGACAGTTTTGCAAAAATTACTACATCCATACTAGCAGTTTCTCTCCTGTCTGGCAATTGTTTTGAGCATGGCTTTTAAAGGCTAGCTAAATTAAAGTACATTTCTATATATTCGTTCAATAGATAGATAATTAAAAGGCATTGGGGAGATGAAAAATTCAGATTTATCTCAGCAGATTGCTATTAACTGTGCATTGGAGTTCGGTTTTACTGAGTATCAATTGCAGTTCAACAAAATATTTGATAAGTAATAATAGTTTTTTTAGCTAGTGAGCTAATAATTTCTTTTGAGTCACTGTAATTGACCTTAATAGAAATGCTGAAAACACAGGCACCCTTAGAACAGGACCATATTAACATTCAGAGCTGCACACTGGAATGTATCTTAGAGGAAAGGAAGAATATAAGAGCATCAAAATGTCCTGAAAAACAGGGGATTGTGGTTATAATTTGAGCATTCTGAAAATATCTCTAAATATGTTGCTCCTTAGCTCTTGTGTGGTGGCTTTGTCAGACCAAGGCATTTCAGCAGTGTGCTCCTTCTTGTGTGCTGTTTTACTCTGGCTGACTCCTGCTGACTGCAGCCTTGCACATCTGCAGCCATCCCCCTTCATGGTCAGCTAGAAAAAGAATGGACTTGGCAAACCTGGTGACTATTTGGCACCTCCCTTTGGAAAGCTCTGAGTGTGAGAATCCGTTTGCTCTAACTTGCAAAAGACCCAACCTTGTCCTTGTGCCTTAATGTTTCATATAAGTGAGGTAAGGCAAGAGAGGTGAAGAGCCATGCAAAAAGTTCTCCAAAAGCTAGGAGAAGAGGCCTGCCTTTTTGGCTCTTTGTCCAGATATGTTTTTACATTTTTTTTTTTTTACACTATGTAGTAAGAAGACTCATGAGATTGGCCCTGAAATCATATGCACAGGTTATAAGAAGCTATTGCATATAAAAAAATGCTGAAAAATAATTCACATTCAGTATTATAGTATGCAGATAGGCAAATAAAAAATTTTTGGTTCTTGGGGGATACTGCTGTCTGACACAAAAACAGTTTAATACAAAGTGTCATGCATACTAACAGAAATGGCATTACTGGTTTTTAATAAATAAGAAGAGGAATTTTGTTTATATATGTGTCTCATCATTATGGATCCAAATAATGATATTTTTTGTTTCTAAGGTCTCAGAGAGGTAAGTTCACATATATCATAGGTGCTTGGTATCATTGCTCAGAAGGGATGGTTGCTTCTAAGCCTGGATTCTGCCTTGTGCAGAAGAGTAACAGGAATATGAAGTCTCTTTACTTGTTCCCCTTTTAGTCTTGAAAACTAAACCAGAACTTCATTAAGTATTATGACCCTGAGCCCAAAGACATAAATCAGAAACCTTCTCAGAAACCTCATTTTACACAAACCTCACATTTACCCATCTCTTGAACTTCCTCACACTGCCTGGTTGCTTTCAACACAAACATTTTCAGGACCTGTCTCTTTGAACTTTGCAAGTGCAGACTGTCTCAACTTGCATGTGGCCATGCTGCTGAAGTTGGACTAAAACTCCTCAACAGAACAGAGGAAAATCTTTAAGAGATTCTGATATTAGAAGGATGCTCAGAGCATGCATAGAACAAAGAAAAGGTTAGCTTTCTTACAAATGTAACCAGATGAGGAGGTAAAACTTAGTTTATTTATGCTTTACTGTTAAAACTATGTAGTTATAACAACTTCTAAGAAACCTGGATACTGAGGTTTAACATTCTGATCAACTGAGATTTAATATTCTGATGAATTGGACAAGGTTCAAGAACATAATTCCTATTTGTGTGCAGGCCTGCTAGTAGACTGTATGGGAACAAGTCTGAATGTGAGCTTGTGGGGGAAGGTTGGGGGAAGAGGAAGTAAAAACTGAAATGGATGAAAGAAGTGTTCTTCTCTATCAGAAATAAAGCAAAATTCAAATTATGCAGGAGACTTAGAAGAAAGAGTCTGACGGGATAAGCTAAAAATGATGATGCTCAGCTGACAGCAGGAGATTTAGGTTCTAACATCTGCTCCCAAGATTCATTCTATTCCCTTTAATCTGGTGTAACACTTGAAAAAGACTGTCAATTCTAGGAGCAGGAGTTGGCACACAGGACTTCCCTGCTTTCTGGCAGTTCTTCGTACTTTATGACATTTTACTGTTTTTGATGTGACATATTACAAAACATGTTCCTGTACAGTCAGCTTCATTCCCAAAACATCCTTCTTGATATGAAATAAGGAAAAGCTATGCTTTTTATCTTTCATTTTTGTCACTTTTGACCAGACGTTTTCCTCGATATTTTTCGAATGGTATTGCATTGTTCACTGATGATTTCTGTCAGTGAGTTGTTGAGTTCTTGTACACATGGAGTTCTGTGGAAAAGGAAGTGATGTGCTGCTTGACCTGCACACTGTTATTTTCTTCAAAAAGCTTTGAGATCATTTTGACTGCAGGTGTTTTCCCTTGGGAAATAAGAAACTAATTCCTCCCAATAGGTGGTGTGTTTCTGGACTGAACAGAGACCATCAGTTTTATGAAACTAATTTTCTAAAAAAAACAAGGAAAATAAATCAATTTGCATCTATCAAATTGAATCAACTTACACAAAGATGTCATACAGGGAATTATAGCACTGCATATGGCGTGTCTTCACTTCTTTCAAAACAAGCCAAATAAACTTTTGTATATTTCTAAAACATACCTGTAAATGCAACAAATTCAGCTCTGGGGACTTGATATTTATTGCCAGTATTGCAACAACATATGTTGAGCCCTTGCTTCTTTGTGATTTGAAAATAGCACCAATGTATTAAGCTAATTTAATGGTAGCATATTCTAATGAGAAAACAGTTTGCAATCTGCTTTCTGTTTGGTTACGAGGGCCAGGTTTTCAGAAACGGCCACTAATGCTGTAATCATATTTGTACATACATTTATTTCATATATAAAATTCACAGCTGTGTTTCCAAACAACCATTTAGACATGCACATTACTATTATGTTTTTACATACTAAAGTGTGTTTTAAGAATGAAGAGTGGCATGGAGAGGAAAATTAAGTCTTTCTTGATCTCTGTCACTGTTAATAAAGGAATGAGCGAGCATTTATTGAAGCAAAAGGGAAGAAAGATTCATCACACTTAAAAAACCAGCCAACGAATCAACCAAAAAAAATTAGTAGATCTTCATGCAATGCATTAATGGGCTGCAGATGTCCTGGCTACATACTGCTGTGGATCCTACGAGTTTACACAGGCTCATAAAGAGTAATTAATGGAAAAACAGTCTCTAAAAAAATATTTCCCTTGAGTGTCAGAATATCACAAAGTCCTGCAGACAGGATACTGAATGGAAAGGTCTTTGGTCTGACTCAATTTGACTGTTCTCATGTTCTTTTCTGGGCACAGATGTCTAGATACTTGCAAATTATGCACAAATATTGAGACTAAAAGTTGAGTAGAATGTCTGTAGAAGAGAAAGAATTTAAACATTGGAAGGACTTGAAATCTAAGTCCTAAAACTACTTTGGAACATACTTTTCTTGTCAGCCCTACTCTCTCTTATAAATGGGACATGAGATCCTGTTACTTATAATCCTTCTTTTTTTTCCCTTGTAATTCTCTCTCTTTCTTTTCCCCTTTACCTTCCCACAGTTTCTTTGCAGTAATTTCTCAGACTGCAGTGCAACCGCCGTGCTGTGTCCTTGAGAGTGGTGGCTGAGAAGTCTCTCAGACAGGAGGATGTACAGAAAAGACTGTACATCCCATCTATCATGGCTGCACAATGAGATATCATGTCTAGACTACAGTAAAGGCAGTCCCTTCAGCAAAAGTTCAAAAATAATTGATTAAGATAAATTGAAACTCAGTACAACTAGATAATTTATTATGGAGCTTTGTGCCACTCCCTAGGAGTGCTTTAAAAAAAAAAAAAAGAGTATTTAATTCCACTTAAATTTTAAAATACATAATGTTCATGTGAGGTATTGGCAATCCTCTCCAAGGAAATCCCCAGAAAATTGTCTTTCTCATCCCTATTGCATTCTTACTTTCATGAAAAATGAACACAGTTTTTGCTCCTGCCTGAATTTATTTTTTATTGCAAGCATTTTTAATTCACAATTGCAATTAACCCTAATATTTTTAATGCCAGAGCAGACTGCAGCAGTACTAAGCGAAGGGGTATAAAACCTGTAATGATGGAATGAAGCCATTCTCCTGTCCTAGGCCTCAAAAACAGTAAAAGAAGAAAAGTGATGTGAAGAGATGACTACTGGCTGCCTGATAAGTAGCCAAGCAGTGAATAGTGTGTGAGGTACAGTTTACATCATAGGTTTTCAGGGTGCTATAGGTTTTCAGCTATGCTGGCAAGAAAGGATGGAAAGTAAAAGGAGGACAATCTCCATCCTGAAGCTCTCACATGTTCTTTGGGGATGGAATAGGAGAGAAGGGGAGCAGGCCTGTGCTAAACCTGACAGCTAAAACAGAGAAAATCTCTGTGTTTATTACTCTGGAACCTTACACAGTGTAGTAATGCGAACATCCCTACCAAAAGCATCCATTAATTGGTCTGAGACAAACAGAAGTGCAACATAGAAACCTTGAGGCTTAAGCAGCAGCTAGATATTAGGAGCACAAGAACACATTGTACAAAGACCCAGTGCCTTGCAAGTATTCTTTTAGTCTACACGATGCTGCAGAGCTGCACCTGGTTTATTTTCGTGTTGGCTTGGAATTTTCACAACAGGCTGCAGCTGGCTCAATAACCGTGGTCACTTGGTCTCTGCATGGAGGCAATGAGGGCAGAGGCAAGAAATACTTCTAAATACCTGGTCTTGAGGTAAAACATCTTTTGTTTCAACTTTCAACACAGGAATGATGAAAGAGATTTGAGTTTATGTGTTCATCTTCTATAATAGTTTCTTTTCTGACAGAGCTTCTGGAAATCAAAGGTAGATAGATGGATGTCAGCATTCCTGCTTCAGTTCCAACACACTGAGTTATATATCATAGCTGGAAAGCTATTATCAAGTACCTTGATAAAGTCAATTTGGTGACAATTTCTCAAATGATGGAAGAAAGGTTTCAGTTTGTGTCTGGGCACGTGTGTGTATGCTTCTCACTCAAAATGTGAGAGGCAGAAGAGGTGATTGAAAGTAATATGCATTTTATAGAGGTGGTGGGGCTTTGGGAAATTTGTTCATGAGGAAAATGCTTTTGACATATGCAGGTTCTGAAAGAAAGGTACATGATGCACATGTGGAAAATATAACAGAAACAATTTTTGTTCATTTCCTGGATAGTTCATTTGTCAAGCAGATTTGTTCCATCAAAATTATTTGTTAATTTAGATTGAAATTGGCAGCTAGATAAATAAATGTGCTGGTTTGGGCTGGGGTAGAGTTAATTTTCTTCACATAGGGCTGTGCTTTGGATTTGTGCTGAACATAGGGTTGATAATATAGAGATGTTTTTGTTATTGCTGAGCAGGACTTACACAGAGCCAAGGCCTTTTCTGCTTTACGTACGGCGACACTGGCAAGGAAGGTTGGGGTTTCACGGGAGGTTGGGAGGAGACACAGCCAGGACAGGTGACCCAAACTGAACAAAAGGATATTCCAAACCATGTGGTATCATGCTCAGTACATAAAGTGGGGGGAAGAAGGAGGAAGAAGTGGATGGGGGGGACATTTGGAGTGATGGCATCTGTCTTCTCAAGTCGTCGTTACGTGTGAGGGGGCCCTGCTCTCCTGGAGGTGGCTGAACACCTGCCTGCCCATGGGAAGCAGTGAATTAATTCCTTATTTTGCTTTGCTTCTGTGCGTGGCTTTTGCTTTCCCTATTAAACTGTCTTTATCTCAACCCATGAGTTTTCCAGCTTTTACCCTTTGGATTCTCTCCCAATCCTGCTGGTGGGGGAGTGAGAGAGAGGCTGAATGAGGCTTGGTTGATGGCTGGGGTTAAACCATGGCAATGAATAAAAAGTTCTGTGTGAGCTAGAAACTAGAAAAATCCTGAACTTTTGTCTTTCCTTTTTAAGGGCAATGGCTATAATTTTCATAAAACACCAAAAGCAAAATATTAATGTTGACAGAAATATTTTCAGCTTAAAGACAGTCATTTCAAATGTGCTTTGATTTTTGAAATTGTTTTTAGAGGAAAAAAACCCAAACAATAAAATTTGCATCTCATCTATAAAAATTTTAGAGATTACATGACAGATAAAGGATATGTCATAATAAAAGTTTCTCATATGATCCCTTTCCAGTATGAGACTAAGAATAATTTTATGTCAGTTTCAAAGTTTATAGAAAAATGACATTTTCAATAATACCTTAAAGCAGTGAACAATAAAAGCATAATTTTTTTCAAGCAGATCATGATTTGTTAAAAATTGCAAGTATATCATCATAATTCAGATGTCTTTGGTTTACATAAACCATTGTTCACAGTCTTAGACCAATTATTGATCTCCAAGCAGAAAGATATGGAAACAAAATAAAATGGGAATCCAACAAGAAAACAGGAGATACCAATTCAGTTTAGGCATTTTACTTTCACTGAATAGAAAACCCTTTATGGTAAATTTTATTCAGTGTTTGAATACAATGCAAATAATGAATTTTTTTATATTTCTTGCTATTTACCAGTACATCTTTGTTTTCAAAACTCTTTAAACACTTATTCTGCTGAATACCCACAGATAAACTTCATCAGTCCTGTCAAGTGTATTTAATTTAATTTTTTGTGTGGTGATGATAAATAAAAAAACCCAAACAAATAAACAAATACGAAAGTTAAGCATCATAAATATGTTTTCCCTTTAGTATTGTTTTGCTATCTGTACTTATTAGATAGCTGACTGGATTTCTTTTACTCAATGGAAAATATTTTTCAAAACAGTTCTGAGTTAGAGAACACTTTCTGGAGATTACAGTATGATTTCTACAAACAGACAGAAAAAGTCTTAACAAAATGTATCTGGGCATCAAAATGATCAGAGATGATGAAGGAAAATTACACTGTTGTCAAAACACTATTCAGTATTTGACAGCATTCATTTTAATGGTAGAATAGAACAGCTTGTTTGACCAAAAGCTACAGAAACTTTTTAGCTATTTGACACATTATTTTTTGCTATTAACCAGCTTTGAGTGAGATGCCAATCATTCGTACCTTGTAAGAAAAAAGAAAATATCCCAGACAACAGTGAAAGTCAATGCTTCAAGTCTTTCAAACCAAACTCTTCAGAACACATTTATCTGGGAAACCTGGTAGAGAGTTTGTTTATGTGCATAGGGGATGCAGGTACTAAATAGGAATTTATTGCTGAATTTGAATAAAAGAACTCTTAGCCTGCACATTGTGCTGGTTTTGGCTGGGATAGTGTTCATTTTTTTCCCCATAGTAACTAGTACGGGGCCACGTTTTTGATTTGTGTTGAAGTTTGATAACACAGGGATGTTTTTGCAACGAATGAGCAGAACTCACACAGCGTCAAGGCCTTTTCTGTGTCTCACCCCAGACCACCAGTGAGGAAGCTGAGGATGCACAAGGAGTTACGAGGGGATACAGCCAGGACAGCTGACCTCTACGGAATCAAGGAACATTCCAGACCGTATGGCATCATGCTCAGAATGTAGAGCTGTGGGAAGAAGAAGGAAGGGGGGGATATTTGGAATGATGGTGTTTGTCTTCCCAAGTCACCATTACACATGATGGAGCCCGGTTTTCCTGGAAATGGCTGAAGAGCTGCCTGATGATGGCAAGTGATGAATGAACTCCTGGGTTTGCTTTTCCTGTGTGTGCAGCTTTTTCTTTCCCTATTAAACAGTCTTTATCTCAATGCATGGGTTTTCTCACTTTTACTATTCTGATTCTCTCCTCCATCCTGACACGGGGTAGTGAGTGAATGGCTGTGTGGAGCTTAGTTGCCAGCTGGGGTTTAACCACACCAGACATTCAGTAACCTAAGCACTTAGTAGGAGCTTGACTCTATGAGAAGGTCTACTTGATTTGACCTGTTAGGCTTCCCACGCTCTGCTGTGGAAAAATAGGAGGATTATTCAATTCATAAATTTAGCCAGAAGAGAGTATCCTTAGCACAGATACCACATAACAGATCTAAAACTTCTCTAGGAACCTTGGGAGTTTCCTTTACATCTTGATTTAGCAAAGTTTACTGCTAGAATACCTCAGCTAGGTCAGTTATATCACAGTTAGGAAAATCCTAAAGAAATGCAGAAAGTACTCAACAAGTTTCTCCCTTTATTATCTTATTCTTCATACCTTCTTTATTCAGCACTAACTATTCATAGGAGAGTAATATACATGTGTCTCTGCATAAGTTAATAAATTTCTTTGTTGCAAAAAAGATGTCATGATAGTGCTTTCCGAGGACAGGCAGCAGCAGATGAGAGGAACATAAGGTAATAATTAGAAAATTACAAGCAGCAGTGGTGATAAACAGTGGGCACAGCTGTCTAGTTACTGTCAAGCTTTTTGTGAGCAGCAAGACAAAGGTGTGGTCTAACAAATTACTTGTTTATGAATATTTTAAATAAATGGAAAGGAAGAAATGCCACTTGGAGGGACTACCACTTTTGAAGGAAGGAAGAAAGAGAATTTGTGGAAAGTAGTCATTAAGGACAGTTATAAATTAACAAGTCCACTAGTTCAATGGCAAAGAAATTGAGGGAAAGTATTTATTATTGAGGTTGTTTTACTATGAAAATAATGAAGAAAGTGGTCTTTACCAGTCTGCTGACAGTCAGGATGCTCAGAGAGGTGTTTTGTTATAAACACATGAAGAATGTGTGGAGAAAGACGTACAATAGTGCTCTCAAAGATGTTTGCAAGAATTTGAGTAGTAGGTTAACTAGCACCAAGAGGCATATCTTTATTGTTTTTCTGAAGAGCATCAAGATAAGCCGCTAACATGTACACGTGGCTCCAAAGTCTGCTCCTACCCATCAGCACACGTGGCTTCTGAGGGCAACAGACTGCAGGCATTTGGTCAGGCTGTCCATAGACAGTGTTTGATCTCCAGGCACTGCCCCTGGCAGGGCTGGATGGGGGGGTGGATCTAGCTGGAACTACATATTCTGGGCGTTTCTGGAACTACACTGTATTATTTGCTGGGAAAGAGGAATGACTGTGGTAAAAGTCACAGCATGTTGCATGGGGGAACAAAACTGGACAAATTCTAATAACATCTGAAATATTCTAAGTGGAAGTAATTCAGATATATAAATGTGTTCATAGAAATGAAGACCATTCCATCCCATTTGATATTTTAACACTTAAAATTTGGCTTTTGGTTAAAATTGCAAGTAAATGTCCATTTTTTCCATTGAACAGGAATTCAGAAACACTGAAGCCATTGATTTTGTATAATTTTGTGTTACTTTGATAAGATGAATCATAATCAAATATATGACATTAACTTTAATTATGAAAGATTATATCATAAAAGTAATATGAAGCATTTAACTGCCAAAACAGGAACAACACATTTTAATTGAAGTCAAAATGAAATACCAGACACTTTCATTTAAATTGTTTTTTATAAACAATAGAATATTTTTGTTTCAGTTAAACTAGTTTTCCCATTAAGGAATTTTATCTAATTTTAAAAAATATTTTGCACATACATTTATTAATTTTGCATGCAAAAAATAAATTTCACCCTTTGGAAAATTTTCAATCAGTAAGTTAATTGAAAAAAATTCATAAATATTATTTTTTTATTCATATATCCTGAAACTCTCGATATTTATAGATGTACACTATTAGTGGCTAAGAGAAACTGGTTTTAAACAGTTATTCCATAGCAGCAGGGTTTCCATTATCCCAAACACTAAAAATTTTAGAAAAAATGAATATGAGATCTGTGATACTTTCACCCATATCATCAGCAGCAGCTATTCCTATGGTGTAACCCTTCTTTATAGAGCTTTGGCTCTAAAAATAGATGACTTGAGTTTTGCTACTCTAAGTAAAAGCATTTTTATGAATATTAAGTAAGTAACTTCATTTAATTCTGACGTTTTGGATTTTTTTCCCCTTTTCATTTTGAACTTGCATAGAGAATAAAAAGCTGTCATGATTTTATGACAGGAGTTAAAGTGGAAGATTACTTTTGTAGGTATGCCACTTATAAGTGTGCAATCAAAATTTTTTAAATTTTTTTTTAATGCATAGTATTTCAGTGTTCTCACAGCACACTCAGCTTAGGAAGATTTAACATTCTTAGGAACTACAAATTTTGTAAAGTGCTTCATTTTATGGCTTTATATGACTTTAATGCAACTCCATCTTTACAGTACTATTTACAGCATCAGAAATAGTAAGTGAATGTTATTGTCATGATGGAGATGTCTTTTCCAGCAATATGTAAGGGAGAATACAGTTTAATACTGTTAACAGAACATAGCTGGAATCATGAAAGTGTGTGCTATCTTCAGTTATGAAATTGTGAAATGGTGCTAATAAATTTGAATTCTAACCAAATGTTTTGTGCCACCTTTTTCATTGGTGAGATGGAAGCAGAACTCTTTAATGAAGAGGGAAGAGAGAGGGAAATCTTCCACCAACGCAAATTGATTTTGTGTGATCTCTGTGGCTCTGTGTTCACTATTGCATATCGCAAAAAAATGCTACAGAAGTCCAGAATGACTGACAAACATTATTGTGAAATAGGGAATGCGGGAAGCTTTAATTGTTGCACAAAAAAAAACACTGACTTTTTTTGCAGTATCTTTTTTTCCTCTTTTCTACTGTCCTTGTCATTAGTTTTCTGTGTGAATTGTAATATTTCATGATTTTGCAGGAATCAGTCTCCACAGAAGCAACCATAACGGACACAAAATTAGATCCCCTGGAATGATAATTGCACATCTTTGATTGAAGCATATTTAGGTTGATGGTGTTGTTCAGAGTTGTATTTGACACGTTGATGAGACAGTCACAATTTATTTCAACTATGCACCCAGAAATATTTGCAAATGGATCTTCAAAACATGCAACAAAAGTAACAGATGAGAGCTGAGTGGGATATTGTAAATAGAGATGCACTTGGACAAGAAACAATTTTTTGGGAACAAATGCAATAAATTCTCTGTGCTTGTTTCTAAACTTAGGAACTTCTCTCCCCAAGCAAAGATTGGGGAAGGAAAGAACACATATGAAATTCCAAAAGCAACTGAGAGCCAATTCTTGGCATACTCTATACAAAAAATGAGGGAATACTTGATACAGACTACGCAGGTACCTGACTGTACAGATTAGGTTTGCATTTACTGATAGCACCCACCAAGCTGCTACAAGTTTGTGACTTACCCTGAAAAAATTATGAAAGCAACCTTACTGTGCAAATGCTTTTAGCAGGGGTGATGGGGCAAGCAGGGAACTCCACAAATATATCTGGTCTAAAAAAGTAAACACAATTTTGCGTTGGCTTCATAAGGCTGAAAAATTCACAGCAGAAAGGACAAGGAAGACTGGAATTGTTGTTTTCAGACATTAAAGGGTTATAAAAAGGCAGTGAGTATCAGGATGAAGGGCATCATCCTAAACTACTGAAACTCCATGAGCTAGACTCTGGGACAAATTCACATGCTTAGAAACACTCAAATTAGCTTAGAGAGTTATATCTTCTAAGATGGCTTCTCTAAAATGGATCCTGTGCATTGTTCCTACTTCTCTGCATTTACATATTGGTACATTCCTCTTTATACTTGCAGATCTACTCACTTTTAAGCATATGGTTTGCCACATAAGACTGGACTCAGTAAAAGCTCAGAGCTCAGCAAAAAAATCTTGTTTTCTATTGAAACTAGACCTAAGTTACCAGCTGTATGTCATACAAGATGCAACATTACATTTTTAAAACTACTTCTCTCATCCAGTCAAATTTATATTTATCAATGCGTATACATAATGAATGTATTTTTTTTTTATTTGTCAGTTTTTGAAGAAGTGCCATTATTCCCTGCTGTCTATGTCAGGCACACTCTGCCTTTGAGAGTGACAGCTCTTGACACTGTACATTAGTTTCATTATTGACATAATGCTGAAGTAGTTTCTGAATAGAAAACTGCCAGGATAGTTTTATATTTTCATCTTCTGTGTTCTACTTTTCATATATATGTATGAGAAAAAGCTAAAAGAAACAGAAGATATAGCCCCTTTAGCTAAGAAAATAAATGCCTTTCATCATGTTAAGACATGTCAAAGCCACAGCAAGTGCAGGGACTAAAACTCCAAGTGAGAATATAAAACCCAACATGTACAAAGACAAAATACAATGTTTCCAAAATAAAGCATTGTCTTAAAGCAACAATAGCAAGAATACCAATTAAGCAGCAACTGAGTTCCTTTTGATGAGAGTTGAATGCCGTACTAGATGTTGTGTGCTTGATCCCTTGAAGTACTGAGCAGCCCCATCTCCTGTTGATTGGTGCTCAATATCTTACAGAATGTGGTGCTTGGGGAAGGTTTTCAAAGGCATCAATATCAGCTTGGTGCCTAACCGCTACTGACTTCCAAGGAAAGGTATTTGGGCTTCTGACGGACAGTCTGTGCCCTTGAAAACCTCCCTTCTGAGGTTAGCCAACACTAAACACTAATATATCTACAAAGGAAATTAATTCCTTTCCACTTCCTGTTAATTCTTGAACTCCGTTTCTGCTAAGAATAGTCCCTGCTGTAACCTACAGGAATACATACTTTTTGGCAGTCAGCTTAAGCAAAATGCTTATTTTTCTTCTTGTTATTTACCATGCCATCTGGCATTATGTTTAAGATGGAAGTGAAATTAAAACCAACCTGTTATTAAAAATGATCCCATCTTTGACCTTGAAATGCTCCATAGCTCCATGACCCCATTACTTGAAGTTTGTTGTTGGATATCTGACACTTTAGAAATCTGAGTGAAGAATATTCATTGCAATTGAGTTTATACATTATTTATTTTCATTTAAAAAGAATATGTCCTTTAATTAAAATGTGAAATTAGAAAAAAAAGGTGAATTTTAAATTTAGATTTCCTTAGCAGTTCATAGTAAGCTTTTATTTTCTTTTGAAAAGTGAAAACTTATCTTTTTTACCTCTAGAGATACATATGCTAGAATTAAAATGTAATGTCCTTACAGTGTAATCACTGAAGAAAATAAAATTCAGATCTAGATAGAAGAGAATGGAAAGGACATGTGTGCACTTTTAAAGCTAAGTAGGCATAACTGGTAGCTTTACATCCTGTTTTTAAGATAAAATTATTGCATACATAATACTTGATGAAAACCATGTATTGTGAAAGCCTATACAAAGCACTTTTTCATTGAAAACTGGTGAATCAAGCAACGTGAGCTATGATCTCCTAGCCAGTATTTATTTTGCAAATTTTCTTTCTCTGAGCTTTTCTTCAAGGTTATGTTATAGCTTTTATTTTTTCCTGCTTCTCTTTTCCTTTGTTATAAACACAGCTATAATTTCTTCAGAAGCAAAGTCTGGGAGAAAATAAGGATACTATTTGCTGGCACATGCCTCTATTTCAGGGTTTAAAGTATCCCCGTCTTAGAAACTAAGTCTATTGTTGTTTTAGCTGTGGCAACCATACACAGGATTGTAATTATGGGGCATATTTTTCCTGAGTGAAAGGTGGAGGTTGGGTCCCTCAGTTCTTACAGATTTAAGTCAACCATGTGATATGGATAAAGAAGGCCACTTGATTATCTGTAGTACAAACAATTTGTAGGCCAAGCAGAATACATTTCTCTATGAAATTGTTGTGAAAGCCAAGCCTAATCCTTAGAAAGAGGCCTGATCTAATCCATTCTTTGTGAAATCAAACCTAATACAGGCCTAGTGTAAATCCAACATCATGAGACGGAGATGATGGTGGGGATTAATGCTGTGCAAATAACTGAATCTTCAATTTGGTGGAAAAGGGGGAAAAAAAAAACCAGCCAACCAAAAAACTGCTATTGGGTCTGTCCCAGGCAGAGTACTTCATGTATTTCTCCTGACTGATTCAACTGACCTATGTGATATAATTAAAGCAGTGAAGAATCTATCAACATAGTGACAGTGTTCTATGTGCTTTGAAGGAAGGAAAGTGTTTTTCTTCCAATACCAATTTTGTGATTAGGCTAAAATAGAATTAAAACTCATTTGGAAATACAGAAATAGTCTTACAGTAGGAACTTTGCCTGTAAAGACTGGACTTTTTAACTTGAATACCACTACCATTAAATATGCATTTTCAATTTGTGTTCTGAAAATTCATGTTACAGAAAAAATTAGAAACAGAGTTGAGTTTTTTTCTTCTAAATTTTATTCAGAGTCTGATATTTTCCTCTAAATTCCTGCACAAGGAACACACAAACAGACCTTTGGGCCCATACTGATTCACAAAAGATGAGTGCTTTGTCATTGAACAAATTACAGTAATTTGTAAATTAAGAAAATACTTTGCAGTAATTAGCAAGGGGAAATCCCTAGAAAGTTATCACAGGACAGAGTTTATTGGATGAATGCCTTTAGTAGCTAATTCAGGGATCCTTGTATTGACAGGACAACTTTTTATAATGAATTATTGATAGATGTAAAAGCCGAGCTGTGTTGAATTTTATTTCTAACCATTTTCCTTATAAGTTAGTTTTAATGAAATACAGCTTACCATTTGTTCCCCACAGGACCATCTATTTCTAATTAGCATGTGATTATAATTCAGTGTATATTATGATGTTATTTATGGCATTTAAGCAGAAGGAGAAGCAAATGAATAGGCCATGACTATTTACTGATGTTGTTTGTTTACAGTCTTTGTTGAATTTATAAGGTAATCAAGCCTAAGAGAACACATTGGCTGGATGTAGTTGCAATTTTAGCAGCCTCAAGGAAGTACATATTTGAAGGAAGCACTTCAAACACTTGGGAATATCTTCCTCTTTACTTTTGTAACTGCGAGTTTTGCCTTTCAGATATGTTTTTAATAAATTACCTGTTTATAATTAGATTAAGGATTAATAACCATTATAAATACACTATAGACATGAGTTGCATTTGTTATTGAGGGCTGCAAAAAATCTCAGATAGCTGTGACTATGCGCATTGTATTGACTTCTTTAACTCTGCAGCATACAGTTATTGACATATTAAAAGACTTTTCTGTCCTATTAACCCTTTAATGATTGTAGTCAGATTTCTCAATTTCAATACAAAGCCTAACTAGCTTTAGGAGGCATTGGCTGGGGTGAGATCTTGCGGTTGAGGAAGATATTACTAATGAGTAATAAAAAAAAAAAAATAAAAAAAGGTAAGGAAAGAACTTTTGATTTGATGTTATTACTTAGAGGAAGGACTGAACTTCCTGCCTGCTTTTTACACATATTCTTTAAAACAAAAAAAAATAAAAAAATCAGACATGCATTTTAATTGTTGTAACCTTTAATGTAATGTCACCTATGTCTTCTTTGAGGCAAAATGTAAAATGGCATTAGTGTTACTGTAGAAATCACAACAGAAATGTTCAATTCATGATCTGATAGGTACCATTTCTTGTTTTCAGTAAACTATTGGAAAAAGCTTCCAATCTGACTAAGAGCCTTAAATATTACTGATGGTTTTACTTTTCAACATAAATAAATGTCAAGGATGATAAACTTTTTCCATTTCAAGTAGAATTCAGACAATAATTCAAAAATTAGATAAACCAGAGAATAAATATTTCAGACTTATACATATTTTCATTCCTGAAGATTGTTTTAGGATAAATATTAGTGACATTAATTAAAATAATTTAATGTCTAAAAAGACAAAGCCTGATCATTTTAACTGGAAACTCTTTGGTTCACCTGCAGTAACAAATCTGTTGTTTGTGGAACTCTTAATTAATTGCTGTTCCACACATCAAAACAAAGTGCCTGTTAGCTTTTGCTTTTGGTTTCTTTAGTAGAATTGTAGAAACAGAGAATATCCTGAGTTGAAAGGAATCCACAAGGATCATCAAGTCCAACTCCTGACCCTGTGGAGGACACCCCAAGAATCACACCATGCGCCTGAGAGTATTCTCAACCAGTTATTGAATTCTGACAGGCTTGGTGCTGTGACCAATTTTGTGGGAAGCCTGTTCCAGTGCCCAACCACCCTCTGGGTGAAGAACCTTTTCCTAATATCCAACCTAAACCACCCTGACACCCCTGTTCCCACAGGTCCTGATGCTGGTCACCAGAGAGAAGAGATCATTGCCTGATGCTTTGCCTCACCTTGTGAGGAAGTTGTAGACTGTGATGAGGTCTCCCCTAGGTTTCCTCTTCTGAAATTATGAGTGGCATCAGTAAGTAACATATAGCAACAACAGTTGGTCAAGAGAAATGTTGAGATGTTTTTGGTTTTGCATGAGCTATTGAGGAAATATGACTAAGGAACATTGGCTTATTTTGACATGCTATTAATATATTGCTCGAGCTATAATACCCTAGAGATGGAGCCATGGTAACATTTCAGGTAGCTCAGTGATTTCATAAACACAACTCATTATCATTGTCTCAGTTTTAAGTAATTTAATATTCCTGGATAAACCTTCTAAACTTGATTTAAAAAAAAAAATTATTTTGAACTTGAGTTTATTTTTAATGAAGATAAATACAAAAAACTATGTGTTTCATTTGTTAATGAAGACCAGCATTGGTGTGATTGAGAATGCATAATTAAAACAGATTTAGACTTTAGTGATCAAAAATGACTTAAGCATAAGTATTCTTGATTACAAATTTTGACCTCTTAAGAAGAGTCTATTTTCATAACTTCAGTACATTTTTTTAACGCTGATAGGAAGAAGATCACAAGCATCACATCTAGGAAGATTTCTGTTCACATATTGGCTTTGATAACTTTCTTGATACTGGAAACATTATAAAAGTTCATATGGGATGAAGCAGTACCTTTGAGAAACTCACTGCACTTAGCAGAATATATGTTTCTGTACTTAGAATCTTCTGCCTTAAGAATATCAAAAGGTGAATATTTCACTGTCTGTGCATCTTGAACCTGCCTGAGTTCAGTCCTTACATAGCATTTATCTGACTGTAAATGGTTTAAACAAATGAATATGTTTAAGTATTGCCCTTAATGAAGATGTTTTCCAAATATTTTCAATAGTTTAAATGGAATTGATAGCGAGTGACAGACTCAGCACTGCTTCTAAGTTAACATCATGGATGTTATAATGACCTTTGGCTCAGATATAGCTACTTCTGCATATAATATCTTGGAAGTAAATAAGAATGTAGCAAGAATTGTCAAACGTTTTGATAAAATTTGAACAGCTTTGATTTTTCTTTTCCCCGGTACCACAGCAAAATGTAAAATTCTGATTTTTTTTCTTTCTCTAGCATTTGCACACCAGAGCTCCACCACAGGATAAGTTTATCAGATTCATCATCACAAGAAGAGCTGAGCAGCTTACAGGACTGTTGTTGCTGGGGGCAGCACAGAGATTCTTCAGCAGTCTGTGCTTCAGAGGAAATTTCTAGACTGCTACCCAATGGCCCAAATTAAGTTTTCTGTTATGACTGATTATACGTTTCAAAGGCTTGAAGTTGTCATAAATACACTCAAATTTTTATGATAAGGTTGGTCCCACCTGCACTTTCATTTTTTTATCCTTGGGCTAGGGAAGCTTCAACAGACCTACCTGCTGACAGATGTTTTTCAGGATAAAGAGTATTTGGCCTTTGTGAGACCTTGTAGTGGATATTGTCAAGAATTGTCAGACTAGAGGAGGGCCATCCAAACTGCTCTTTTTCACCTGGAGCTGGACTATGTTGTTGTTCTTCAGTTGCTGTAAAGACCTCTTAGGAAGTGTCATAGCATTCGACATGTTAAAACAATAATTTGATTAAGAAAGTAATAGGTTGTATACATCTTTCGATTATATGATGGGGCTCTCTAAACCTGTCTGAACTTTACTTATTTTATAATAATATAGCTTAAAGAAGAAACTACCAGAGTTTAACTTGTTTAAATATGAGATAGTAGAATCACACTAAATACCTTACCTCCTTATGGCTCCAAAATTGCAAATCCAGTGTCCTATTGGCCAGTCCTGTGTGGATATCTCTGATATCTTAGAGTATGTCTACAATGCACTGCCTGAACATGGGAAATGTAAATGCAACCTCACATCCTACTGGACATTTGTGAGACACTGAAATGTTAAAGGCTCACGACTCACACAATCAACCATTTGCAAAAGCAACAGGGGTGAAGCAGGACCCTTGAGAAAACCACATTACTTAGCAGAGTATATTTATCTCTACTTTGTGTTACTGTCTCTACACTTTTCTGTGGATCTTGCCTCACATCTATTGACTGCTAAGACTCCAGCTAAATTTTAGGAAATTCCTAAAAAGCTTGCTTTCTCCCATCCAT
The DNA here is from genome assembly GCA_013397565.1 of Ptilonorhynchus violaceus. Lineage (NCBI taxonomy): Eukaryota > Metazoa > Chordata > Aves > Passeriformes > Ptilonorhynchidae > Ptilonorhynchus > Ptilonorhynchus violaceus. The sequence continues at coordinate 1,521,012 of VZRJ01011173.1, forward strand.
TTTTCAAGGCACTCTAAAGTAAGACTGTAACATATACAGCATGTAAATATGTGGGTGTTACAGAAATTCAAAGGCACTGTTTTTAACTAAGAATTGAAATGATGAGGAACTCAAGAGCTGCACTGTCAATAGGTTATTTTTAGTATTCTGCAACAAGGTCTTCATGAAAGTGTTTGGTAAGAGACTAAAAGGGCCTTTGGACACTAACAAGTCATGACAGCTAGCAGGATTCATAAGTAATTTATCAGTCACGGGTCATCTGGAGATGGTAAGTCAGGTCCTGAAGAGGACAGCTGCAAGTATATCTTTTATGGACTGTAAAAAATCCTTGATTTAGTGGAAGTAGAAAACAGTCCTGGAAGCTTTGTACAGAAAACTTTCAGGAGATGCAATGGACATACTGATAAAGTCTATTCAAATCTGAAAGGTAAGTACTGGTGATATCTTTCCAATGAGCAAAACCTTTTGAAATAGGAGCTTTTTCAGAGTAGCTGTTTTATAAGAATCTTGAAACAATCACAAGGTTCGCAGAAAGCCTCATATATATATTCTAAAACATAGCTAACCCCATCCTATTTATTACAGTTAGAGCAAAACCAAAACTCTAAAAGGGAGGGCCAGGAAAACCAAGAGGGATTATCAGGCTAAACAGAATGTCTTATTCATCTAAGCTTTGTAGATGCTTTTGTCACTTCTTCCCTTTAATTTCTAAAAAAATATTAAAACAATGATGAGAGTACAGAGACTCAAAGAACAAAGAATGTTGACTCAGAATAAATATACGGAAGATTAGACACAATGATGAGGTTAACATGAAGAAAAGAACAAGTACAATGACAGGTAATTTTAGAAGTTGTAAAAACAAATTAGCTGCCTTAATATGGCAGCCTTACCTAATAAAATATAAAATGTGGATATTATCAGTAAGATGTGAAGGGGGAAAAGTAGGACTCCTTTTTTTTCTTTTTTTTTTTCTTTTTTTTTTTTGTTCTAAAGAATTGAAAGGAGGAGTTGATAGGAAGTATTCCTCATGTGTTTCTCCATCAGGGTTACTTGGTATTTAAAAAAATATGAAAAGTTGCACTTTGGAAAAGACTAAGATCAATCTGACACTTGCTCTTGAGTAAATATGACCCTGTTTCAAGAGATGAACATTCCTAACTACTGTTGTTAAATCACATTTTCACAATAATATTAGGGAACAGAATGGCAATAACATTAGAATTTTTCTCCTGGAAGAGACATAGATTTCCACCAGTTTTGATGCCCAAAATTATCTGGAAGGCATAGTAAGGGAGTGTAGTAAGGGAGCAGAGCGAAAGAACACTGAAGTGAAAAAAACCCCAGGGAATAATTTGCTTAAAATCTACATTTCAGGTAGTTATTTCTCCAGTAATCTGACTGTATTCTGTTCCTAATCTTTGGTTACTCGTGAAAAGCTTTACAATATGGTACTCAGTACTTTCTCCCCATCTGGCAAGGAGTTCAAATGTATATTGACTCATAGTGTACCTAGCTAGGTTAGGCATTAATACTTATTTAGTAAACAAAAGCCTTTCAAATGTAGAAATCAATATAGTTCAAAATTTTATTGAATTATATTCCTCTGTAAGGATGAAATAGCAAGTAGAGCTGAGAAATACAACCTGCAACTTATGATAAATAATATACAGAAGACCTAAGTCTGCATGTTTTTGTGTGGAATAGGGATGGAGCCACGAATCCAGGAATGAAATCACTGACTCATATAATAATTTAGGCAGGAGGGCACCTCTGGAAGTCAGCTAGTGCAACATCGTGCTCAAAGCAGGTCCACTTAGGTCAGGTTGCTCAGGGCCTTGTTCAGTCAAGCTGTGAGTATCTTCAAAGACAGAAACCACAACCTTAGTGAGCAACGTGTTCCTGTGTTCGACCACCCTCAGGGCGATATTTTTTTCTTTTTTTCTTTTTATCTAATCATATTTCCCTGTTTATAGAGGTAGAGGCAGGATGTAATCTGTCTGTCTATTGCAGCCACCCTTACATGACAAGAACCCACTGCAAGATCCTGGAGTTTGGAAAAAAAGCAGTGAATAAGAGATCAAGTAATCGCCTCCATCCATGAAAGGATGACAAAATACTTCTTGTCAGCTGATTTCCTTAATTGATCTTTATTTTGTGTTAATGAATTATATTTTCATTACTCCATTCAACTTAATCTATAGGAATAATATGCAATGAGTGCTTTACTAAAAAATAGGATGAAAAAAATTTTTACAAAGATAACATGACCATTCATTTATATTGCAAAGGTTTTATTTTTTCGTATATATATGATTAGAGAGTGTTTTCTATCCTTTAAGGCATACTACAGTCTAAATTTCCTGACATTAAGAAGAATTCCTTACACTGTAAGGTCAGGTCGTTTTTGATTGCTCAGAAAATTGGATTATTATTTTTTTTGTACTTTATATTTTTTTTATTTTGATTGTTATCTGAAAGAGGAGTCCAGACTAGATGTTCTAGTTATCTCATCCAATGTGGTTAACCTTACATTTCTGACTAAAGACAAAGATACAGTTTTAGCCTAACATTAACTGTGTCTGAGATTAAAAACCAGAAAAGACTAATAGTTTCAAAAAGTAGTTCCTTACAAACCCTTAACCACATTGTTGAAGAGCCATGCAGGTCAGCACAGTTTTAAGTTTTGACTCATGGACAGATGAAAACACTGAAATAGAAGTGAAGTGAAAATAAAACTGCAGTAAGAGAAATGTGTGTAGTGTGTTTTGAGGGTTTTTTTAAAATAATGCTACCGAATATTTATTTTTGCTATGTTTTAAACTAAAACTTGACTGACAAAGTTGACCATGGAACATTTATGATTATTAATAAAAGTGCATGACATTACTAAGAGGTGCTTTATACTGATGAGCTGGAATTTACCTTCTCTCTGTTTTCTCTCCTGTGCATTCTATTACATTTTTTTGTTTTCCAAAGAACAATGTGGCTGTCCTAAGACTTGGATTTGATGAGTCTTCATTGTGAAGAAGGAGTACACCTTTCTAGGTCAATCTTCACACATATTTTCCCCGCTCATAGGATTTAGTGATTTAAATTCAAATTGCATGCTATTGTAACCATGGACCCAATTAGTGGTACCATTTCCTCTACAGAGACACAGTAATGTCTGAAAATCAGGAGTAATGCTGGAAATTGTGCTTATTGTAATAAGATGACAATCAGGCATAAGACATCTGTATTCACTGTACATATACTCTGAGACCAATTTCATTACATCATGTTTCATGTGGAAAAAAAATGGCAGCCAAGAGACCAAGACAGGGGGTCACTTTGTGACCCAATCATGAATACAAAACATTTCTATAACATCCTTCACAGAAAGTCATAGGATGATTTATGGCTCTAACTAAATTAAAAGCAACATCAATCAAAAGGATTTTAATTTTTAATTTTTAAACTGCAACATATTCAGTTTCTGATTATTAAGAGGAAGTCAGTCTCCTAAACTTGATGCATAAAGGCAAAAAGCTCAATTTCAAACAATATGTAAAGCCCATCAGTCATCACACCTCCATGCAAAGTATCTGCTACATATTACTTTCTGGAACCAAGTAGGAAAGGACATACTTTCGAGAACATCAGGTTTTAGTAAAACAGATTTTTACCTTCTCTATGAAATCAGATTGTCGTACCTAATATCTGTTGCATCTTCCTCCAGATTTTTTTCTGATGCCATTTTCCAGTAGAATTACTGTAAATGAGAGATGTGATTACTAGTTTAACTGTATTTCAGGAAGTTATAGAAAAGGCACCTTTATTAGGTAAAGCAAAATACAAAACACTTCGTGGAGACCAACTCCCTGGGTTATGAAGCCTGCACCAGCAAAAAGGGCAGGTATGTACAAGCCCACTGAGCTGCAAGTGTGCATCACTCACATTTTCAACTTAAGAAAAATAATGATAGATAAATTTAATTACTGAGCACTGTTTTTTGTTCCCCTGTAGATGCTGCAGGAAAAGCAGTTGTTGATTTTACAGGTTGCACAAGGCGAGGTGTTGGAGGTGTTGGCAGTTGAGAGGGGCAGGAGGGCTGCCTCTGTGAGAACGGACCAGGGGCTGCTCCATGTCCAATCCAGCCAGTTCCAGTCAGCCCCAACACACTCACTGCCGGGCACAACGGAGCCCCTCGGTGGTGTCTCCGGGAAAATATATTTAAGAAAGGCTAAAAACATTGTACATCAGCTGTGAGTTAAATGAATAAGAACACGTGTGAGAGGAAAAGCCCTGCAGACACCCAGCCCAGTGGAGAAGGAAAGGGAGGAGCTGGTCCAAGTGCCAGAGCAGAGATTCTCCTGCAGCCCATGGAGAAGACTATGGTGACACAGGTTGTCCCTCTGCAGCCCGTGGAGGACCACACTGGAACAGATATCCACCTTCAGCACTTGGAAGAACCCACACCACAGCAAATGAACATCCCCTTACAGAAGCTGCAGCCCATGCAGAGACCACTCGGGAGCAGGCTCCTGACAGGAGGTATGGACCTATAAGAGAAGAGCTCACACAGGAGAAGTTTTTCTGATGGGACCTGTGTCCTGTGAGGGACTCACACCAGAGCAGTATGTTTGTGAAGGAGTGTACCTGGTGGAGAGGAACTGCTGGAGCAGTTTGTGCAGGACTGTGGCCTGTGGGATGGACCCACACTGGAGCAGGAAAAAAGCGTGAGAAGGAAGGAGGAATTGCTGTGGCCTGACCATTGCCCCTATTCCCCACAAAACTGTTCTGCTGGAATGGGGCAAGGAGGTAAAGGAGTCATGAATGAAGGAGTAAAGTTAAGCCTGGTATGGAGCAGGCTGTGGGAGGTTAGTTTTGTCTCTGTTTCTCACTATCTTACTCTAGTTTTAATTGGCAATAAATTAAATTAATCCTCTTCAAGTTCAGTCTGTTTTGCCCTTGACAGTAATTGGCATGGAATTTCCCTATCTTTATCTCAGTCCATGAGCTTTTTGATCTTATTTTTCGTCTGATCTTATTGTGGAGAGGGAATGAGAGAGCAGCTGGGTGGGCACCTGACAGCCAGCCAAGGTTGATGCACTATAGTCTTAGAACAATTTTAGTAGTATATTTTTGCTACTGAAAAAGTTAATATTTCTTTTGCTGTTCATATATTAAGGTTTTTAAGTGATTTTTAAACAAGAATGTCATTAAATATCCGAGATTAATTTCCATCTGGTGTTTGTGTTTTCAGCTTCATCAAAATCAATGCAACTGCAGTCGTTCCCATGAGTACAAAATTTGACTCCTGTATTTAACATTCTTTTTCCTTATATGTACTTACTAATAAACTTAGAGCTCTTACATCTCTGAAACAGGGTAAGGACTTCAAAAGGAAATCCAGAAACCTACAACATAATTCAGCTTCTATTGGAAACAAAAGGCTTCTTCACACGGGGCAAATCTTACAAAACTACTTATAATTTGTATCATTTTTCTAAATCATAAAATCATAGAATAACCGGAGTTGGAAGGGACGTTAAAGATAATCTAGTTCCAACCCCCATGCTGTGGATGGGGACACCTTTTGCTAGACTGGTTATATTTTGTATATTTTTACTTTTTTGGGCACAGACTATCCCTCTTGGTTTGAAGCAGAAATTACCTAAATTTCTACTGCATATGCATAAATCATAAGCACATGATCATTTCTAACCTTTACCTCAAATTGATCTGACACTGGATGATATGACAGACACACTCTATAGCAACACTAGTATAGATTGATTTCTATTTAGCTGAAAGTGGCAATTTTAAATTAGCATACATTCCTGATTACAGTTATATAGGCACAGGTGACATTGTGCATAGACTTTCACGACTTAGGGAAAGGTAACTTTTTTTAAAATAAAACAGCAATAATAGCTGATACACAGATTTGGAATGCATTTTCCAGGTAGCAAAAGTTTAAGTTCAAGAGCAGGTCAAATTCTTGTTTAAATTTTTAGCATCATTTATTACTTCCAAGTCTTTTGAGTTGTATAGTCATGCACACAGGATTATCCTATTTATAAAAGATTTCAATATTTATAATGTGTATATTTATAAATTATATTGTGGTATGGCAGGGAAGAGGCACAGAAGAAAAAACACCCCAGAAAACTGGCAATTTTCCACATGTTCTTTGATCAACCTAGGAATGCCGCAATCACATTGCATACCTGCAATACAACTACAAACTACATGATAACTGAGAGCCACGTTGGATTAAGTAACTTCTAGACTGGTGTCCTTCTCTTCCCTAGATAACAATTAATATTGCTCTTCCCAAATCAATAAACTTTTAATCTGCATTTAAAAGACCCTGCTGCCCTTGTTCTGGCCAGGACAGGGTTGCACTAACCAGGAGGAGACATGGCTGGGACCTGGAGGTTTTTCTATACCACCCAGATGTTATTCTATACCACCTCAGGTCATTTTCTAGGAATGGGGAAAAGAGCTCCCTTCCAGGTCTGGGTAGCGTGGCGTTGGTCAGGTGTTGTCGGGGCCTGCATGGTACAGTGATGAGCATTTGTGTGTGAATCACTCACCTCTCTTGTACTCTTGTACTCTTTTGTTATTACTATTGTTGCTGTTAGTGTTCGTTTTCTTATCTCATTGCTGTTTCCAGTAAATTGTTCTTCTCTCAACCCATGATCTTTACCTTTTGTGCTTCCAGTTTGCCTCTCCAGGCTAACCCAGGGGAGAGCGATGAGGAGGGGGAGTGAGCAAGGGGCGCATAGTTTGGAGCGGTTTTAGTGGGAACACTAAATTGGAGAACACTACTCCTAAACCATGATACCTGCAGTGAGCAGGAACGCATCATTTCTTTAGTAGCCTCCATGCATGCAGACACATACACGGGCATCAAAAGGAAACCGGATTCAGAATGACACTGTGTAATGGTCAGCACATCTTAAGAAGGAATTATATTGTGAATGTCTGCTTTGTTATTGAATGATTCCTGAACAGGGTTATTTGGTTCAAATTTGGTCTTAAAGGCTAAGAAATAGAATTCAGTCAAACAACACTCTGATGAATTAGCAGGCAGGTGCTCTAGGTGTCCTTGCCCAGAAAAAAAGAAGGGCAAAAAAGGACGAACATCTCTCAAGTTGCCCTCCAAAATACACTGGAGGCTTTATTTTCTATTTTTCCTTTACTGAGAATTTATTACTTTGTAAACAACTATAGGTTGTTTGTTGTACATGTAAAATACTGAAATGTGATTGAAGAACATTTCACCTTTTCAACTGATTAAAACATATTGTGGCAATGAATAATATTTTAATATACTAATTGAATGTATTTTTCTGACTTATTACGATAAGGAACATTTACTATCTTCTTAAATGTCTGAATGTTCCCTTTAGGCCATGTAGGTTTTAATTATTCTACTGAAATTGATTTGTCTCAGCCAATCACAGAACACAGATAAAGCATGGAGACTTAGGAATACCATATAATTTTTTTTGCTCATTTATGCAAATCCCTGTCTGCTGATTAGCTAATGGGAGCTAATTTACATTCTTTCTATACATTTATTTCTCAAGAACTACAGTGAATTTGCAGATTTCTGTTTCATCTGCTGTTGCCCATTTGATTCTACAGGGTCTTCTCTATATATCTTCATACAGTAACTGAACTACATACAGCTACACGAGAATGTATTATAGTAGCAATAAAATATGAAATCCCTGTCTAATAAAAATAAATATATAAATAGAAAGAAACATTCAATAATTTGAAAAAGTGTTACAAGGCTATTCTTCATAACATTAGTATTAAGTTCCTTTAGAATTTGTTTTCCTTACTTTTCCTTCCCACGTGATTTAGAAAATCTTGGTAGTTTTTATTAGCAGAACATCAATATTTTGAAAAGAAATGTTAATAATAAAGAAAAATCATATCAAATAAGATATTTTGCAAGCAATTTTTTTCTTTTGTGTATGCTTCTTTTCATTAAAATTATTTTTCACTCATTTATAATTGACAAGCAAGGTCTTTTTTAATTTTAATAATGCCGAATTAAGATGGTTTGGCATTCCTAGAAATGTTGAAACTTGTTAATTTATATGATATAACAAACAACTATTTTAAATAGAGTTCTTGAAATGTAATGCTCCGTAATTAAAATAAAACCTATTTGAATCTAATATTTTTGAATCCTTAGGCACCTGTCATGTATTATGTTATCAATGAAAGTCCCATGTATATGTAAATATGCATTTAACTCCTAATTACTCAGATGACAGAGCAGCCAAGACATGGATATGTAAAGACCATGTCAGAAATATTACATTGTATTATTTCCTTGTGTGTACCTGTGCCAGAATAAATAAATAAAATAAAGGTAACTTTTCTGTTTAAGAATGTTGTGACAGTCCCTCATGTCATCCATGGACACATCGGTTTGGCTTATTATTTTTAGTAAGGCAAAGCCTTTATCTGAAATGGAGGGCCATGACCCCTCAGAGCTGAGACAATAAGTGAAATGGATGCTTTCAGAAGGGAAGGAAAAGGAAGTATTATGTACCAGGGACCAGTATGATGCACAATGATCTCAACACAAAAACTGTATACCTGCTATTTCTTTTATCTTATTTTTATTATTTTATTTTATTCCTCTGGCTATGTCACAGAAGAGGAATTTAAGAAATTCAGAAGACAACAGAGAGAGGGGGCTTTGCTGAAGATCATAGTGAGATTCACAAGTGTGAGTGGCTGCCTGAGGAAACACACAGAAGCATTTGTTACAGTGCACCTTGAGAAGGCAATAAAGGCTGTCAGCACTGATGGAAACAGAAGTCAAAACTTTAGCAGCAGATGATGAGTATTGAAAGAGAATAGAAGGGTCCTTGCAAGTAGTCAGGGACTGCTCAGTAAATTTAGCCTTATGGATGACTGAATACCAGGCCCCAAAACATTCCCTGGATGCTGCTGATGTAGTGGAACAGACACAGCCTAAGACACCTTTTGGGTCAGTTTCATGGAGATGGCAGAATTTCTACATGCAGGAGTGACTGGCTGGGAAATGCAGGACAACCGGGACTGGTCAGAGAGTCACAACTCTGAGCTGCCATCAGAAATAAAGTAATGGAAAACAGCTATGCACAATCAAGTTAGAAGATTCAGAAGAAGACGATGAAACAGCATGTCTAATATGTTATTGTCCAAAACCAGCAAAACACAACATGCATGCTACTGCAGTTTTTAAGTTTAAAGCTTCTGTGGGAGTTATTAAAGATGTTAGTAATATTGGGTTTTCTTCCTACTTTTATTAGTTTACAGGCTGAAATCCTACATGTGTGAATGCCAGTTTCCTTTACAAGAAAGATGTACTTTAAAATACACAGCCCAAACCTAACTCCATGCAGGGCAGTGACTGCTTTAAATTTCAGTGGATTTTGGTGGAATTTTTAGCCTGAATATTTTGAAGCTGTGTGCTCACTTCCCAGTGTTCTCCAATGTCACCTTGAGCAAATATGCCCAAAGGAAGCAGATCGTTCAGTGAGCCTAAATTAAGGCTGGGGGCGGGGGTAACCCACTTAAGAGCTGTCATTATTTCTTTTCTAAATTGAATGGCCTCCCCATGGAATTAGTGTAAGCCACGTTATACGGAGCTTTTAAAACAAAATTGAACAAAAGACTAAAATCATTCCGTGAGCAGTTCTGAACTGGTAGTAGATGGATTAGATAACTGTTAGTTTATTTCCTCTCCAATTTTTACAAATTGCTATGATTTTCGGAGAGACTAATGTTCTTGACAAAGAACCACTCATTATTTATTTCTCAGCAAAATATTGGATTGTGTGACTGCAATGAAATACAACTGAAGTGACACCACTTCAATTTTTACATGAAATTACGGATCCAACCTTGGGAAGGTGCAGACTTTAAACAGTTTACACAGTCATTTTAGTCGAGTCAAAATTCTGAGCATACTATTAAAGAAAGTTACAATGCAATACAATGAAATTAATATCCTTTCTGGATGGATCAGCATGTTATGGTGTCCACTTCTTTTCTTCTTTGGTTACCGAACAGAGTGAAGACAACTTGGGCCAGAATCAATAGCTTCCTTTTGCCATTGCTTTACATTCTGGATAATTTTACAACTAAAAGTAGGAGTGCTACCGCCTTCATGTTCTTGAATGACTTGCACTAGGAAACACAATTAGTATTATGAAAAGATTGATACTTAAAACTAGATTCTGTTATTGGTGATGTGTAGGAGAATATGCCTTTAAAATTTTCTCATTTGTTCTGGAGAGAAAACGCTACTCCTGGAGAAAAAAACCTGCAGCTGATACTGAGTATTGTTGTCTCACATTTAAAGAAACTGTTAGGGCCACAGAGTCAGACAAAACATTAACTACTTTTATATGTATATAAATAAGTAAAAATCAAATAATTGTCAGTTTTTCAGCTCATAAGGAAACAATCCCTTGCATGTGAAATACTTTTGTAATGTTTACAGATTTCTCTCCAAGCCAGTAAATCAGAATTGAATGCCCTAAGGAAAAATTAAGTTAACCTGTGAGAGGAAAACAAGTTTCCTGTGAAAGAAAAATCAGGGCCAAAGGTAGTACTACAAAATAATGCAGAAAATTATGTCTAGGTGAGAAGAAAAAAAAAACCGGAAGATTAAAAAGTCTATATGGATTTTTTTCAACAACGTATGTGCAAAAGCTTATGGGGAAAAGAAAATCAGATCAAAATCGTAGGCTTTCAAAATGCAGAGACTGAGTTTTATATATTTTTCCTAAACCCCAGAAGGAACAAAGCCAGCATTAAGTGTACGAATCACTGTGAAAGGCTCACTACTATGTGTTAGAACTAATTTTCTCTGTTTATAAAGTCACCTAATTTCTGCATCTGATTCCTTTTATGTCACTGCTGTTGGTAGGTTCCTGTGCAGTTCTGAGTCTCTTATGTGCATCCTCCTCTGAAGCACTTTTTGCTTTCTAGAATCTACAGTAATTAGCTGTTTATGCTTATATCTTTTTTTTATGGTACAATGTTTCTCCTTTCAAGTAATTTTTCTCCCCCATTTATTTGAGAAGTTGACGTGACTTCTAGCTTTGATCTGTGTAGACTGCAATTGGACACAAAATACTTGGTATTGCCATCTCTTTTTTTTACAATTTATAAATAGATCACCTGAACAAAGTCTTGAAAATGAAGTTTTTTATATAGCCTAACAGCTACATTAGACATCCTAAAAGACCCACCAGCACAAATACTTCAACCCAATTTTCGTAAAATACTCAGTCATGGTTTTACGACTTTTCACTTACCTTTTAGACATTGTAGCCCAAATTTTAAAATAATTCACAAGTAGTGAACATGAAGCTCTCATTTCTATGAAAAAGATAACATTGCCTTTTATGACACTTTGTTGTAGATTTCAAAATAAGACTCAAGTGTGTACTAGAGGTGAAAAAAAAATCCTGCCATTTTGGAATAGTGTTTTGTTTACAGAGGAGAGAGTTAGAGAAGTAAAGGAGTGTTGTCTTCTGATCCAGAAAGTACCAGTCTGAGATTTTCCATTGCCATACACTAAAGAACCTTGCTCTTCTTTACTCAGGGTTAAAAGCTTACTTATTTTTCTGTTCTGAAGCTGGAGTCAGGAGCAGACAGGCATTATTCTTTCTTGTTTGCTCTTCCTAAGGAAGACAGTGAGTCAGGTGAAACATCTGAGGTGGGAGCCTACAATCCCTGCTGTCTTTGGGTGTCACTCTGGTTCTTATATATTCATTGATGGTTGCTGACTTTCAGTGATGAATCACTTTTACTTAACTATTTCAAGCAACTTGTCTGAACTTCTGGTTCTATTGCCCCAATGTGCAGAAACATTTCAGGTAAAAAGTAAGAAACATATGCTGCCTGGCAATTTTAGAAACAAGAAAGAAATAATTTTTTTACAAATTTCAAGAACCTCCGCTGCCATCGGGAAGTCTTTCCAAATATTTTTAGAGTGAAAAGAAGAAGAAAAAGACAAAAACACAGCATAAAGTCTTAAATAAATTCATATTAACTATTCACTAGGGAAATTTAAATTACTTTCCAAATAATTATTGGAGCCAAAATCTTCATTTTCAAAAGAAGAGTAACAGCAATTTAATGTTCACCTTATACGCAATGCTTTATAAAACTTTGTTAATCTGACACTTAAGATAAAAAATCATAGTAGAAAGTAAAATAAGTTTAAATTCTCTACTGACTGTCCTCTAAACCTCTCAAACCCTTATACTCTCTGCATTAAGGGAAGATTTGTTCTGCCAAAAGCAGTGGTAACGTAACAGCTGCAGGCTGACAGTTCACATTAACTGTTGCAGCTCGGAAGAGCGTGACCCCTGTCTTAGACGTCGCTTGTTCTATCTTATCAGACATAATGCAGACGAAAAAATTGTGCTACCAAGAAAATCCCAAGGACCAAAAAAGTCAGCAACAGCAAAAGTGCTAACCTACATTTTCAGTCAGCTTTACAGGAGGAGCTGCAACATAATATTCAACAACCATACAAATCCTAACTACTTCTGTATGCTCCTTACTCAGCCAGAGAAGTGCTGAAGTGGCTGTCTTGCTACAAGGAACTTGCCACAGTTCTGCTTTCTGCTGGCCCATTCTCTCTCAAGTGATACTTGTTCAAGAGCTCACAGTGTAGCCCAGTAAATACTATTTAACATGACTAGTAAGAGGCTGCAGGCTTGGCACTGCTGCCGCACCACAGGGTCTCAAGGCTCATTTGGGCTCGCTGTGGCCACAGCTGGGTTCAGACTATTAGTAGTGTCTATGCATTGCCCTGGTTTAGCTTTTCCCTGCGATTCCCAGTACAGTACTGGTCAGACAATGGTTGGGAAGCAGAGGCTGACAAACAGCAGCTCTTCATAGCAATGACAACGGGGAACTGATGGGAAGACAGTGCGTTGTATTAAAAGACAGTTTAAAACTGACAAAAGACTAAGGAAGAGGAAGATCCTCTCCATAAGGATCTCAGGATGACAGTAATTTGTTGGAAGGACCATCAGTTCCTACACCAAAGCTACCCAGCACTTCCCCCTCTTCTTCCTGAGAAAGGCTGAAACCAGCAGTCTTGGGATCCACAGGGTAAATGGAAGGATGAGCATCAAACAACAGAGAGACTGGAAAATGTTCTTTTATAATGAATTTAAGGGTATTGCTAATGAGGCTTTTCTGCATTAGTTTTTACTTTAAGTAACAGTACTGTCATGACTAATAATAGCTTGTGCTTTGATTATATTGTAAAGATTTTTACACTTACAGTAAATTTTTAGTTCTGTGTGATAGTTCCCTCTTGCCTATAACAGGATTTGAGTCAGATATGCCACATAAGAGAAGATAATAGCTAATATGTCCTTGGATTTAGAAGTAACATTTATAATGCTTAGTTTATTATGCTTGAAGAGGAAGTAGGGCAACAAAGGCAGCTATGAAATATGTTTAAGGCATGATGTTAATGATTTTCCTACGGGATAGGGGCTAAAAATCTGATGACTTACTATCTTTGCTATAAATTTTTAAAACTATCACTAAATTTGTGAGAAATAGATGTTTGAAATCCCAATAAACTTGACTTCATGAACTGGTATGTATCTTTCACCCGAAAAACAAGAGTGACATGGATCACTATGAAAAGGACCTTTCTGATAGAGATCATTCTTCTCTTTGCCTTGAGTCAGGTGTTGTTTTTCATAAAGACAAGCCATGGGAGAAGGGGAGGAATTAACTCGCGTTCGACTGCTATATTCACAGAGTCTAAGGTGACATCCAAGCATCACACAGACACAACTGAAACATCTCCTAAGTCTCCCCACTTGGTAAAGTAGTTAAACTATGTCATCCTTTTTTCTGACAAACCTCCTTCCTCATCTTGCCTTGCCTTACTGTTCCGTTCCCCAGGGCTCAGAAGGTTTGGAAAGGAAAGAATAGGTGGGGAGAACAGTGAGTGCTTCTCTTCCTACTATGGAGTAACATAGACACAGTGCTGCTCACCACCTAGTAACAACCATATTATTGCAGCTCATTTTTCTCCACCCACTCATGCCAAACACATTATTATCCCCCTTTTTGACCTCAAGTTTTCATCTGGGTCCACCTCACTCATTTGGCATTTCTTTGTGACCTATCCAAAGCACAGCATCCAGCATAATTTTCCCTCTCTTACATTTTGTTCACCTGGGGAGGCAGAGTTCATCTGCAAAGTACAGAATAACGTCTCAATCAGGAACACTTCTCTTTACTTGGTAAAACCATGGAGTTTATTGTTGTTATGGTGGTGTAGTTTTTTGGGTGTTAAGGGTTGTTTTATTGTTGTTGTTGTTGGGGTTTTTGTCCAGATTTGATAACACTTATCACAACAGGTGGATGAAGACATAAATGGGGAAGGACAGTGTGTTGGTTGAAAAACCTTTTTCTTAAGGAGCCGAAGCAGCTTGAAAAATTGATTTGATGCAACAGTACTCTCAAATAAACAGGAAATAAGCTAAGTTCACAGACCTAAAGCACAGTGTTACTTCCCACTTTCCTTCCTTGGCAATGTAGCACAAATATTTGAAGACCTGTAATTCACTTTTAAGAGTGTTTCAGGGTACTCTGAGAAGGCTTATTTTCAATGTCTTCTGCTGCTATTTCTAAAAAGAATTCTGAAGTTACTGACTGGATTGGGAGGAACGATATAAATATCCTACATACTAGGTAAATGCTTAAACTCTTAGTCACTGGCTATATTCAGTTATCCACTATGAATAGAGTGAAAGTGATTTATCAGAGAAGACAAAGTAACCCACAGCAATATTACTTAAAGCCTTGAAGTTAGCTTTACTAGGAAATAGAAAATGGAGGTTCAGATGTCTGAATATAGCAAGCAAACAAGTGTCTATCTTCCTTATCCTGCGTGAGTGTTGCATTCATGCAATTATTGGCTAAATTAAATGACTGGATAAATTGGATTGATCCTAACTGGAGAGTGTAATCCGAGTCTTGTCTTGCTATTTTGTTGTTTTCTCTCAAGGTGTTTGAAAAGGAAAGACATGTTCCTTTCTTGTCAAGTAAAATTGGGGTCATCCAAAGCGCTTATTCTCTTCCATTATATAAATGAAAAATGAGTACAAAATTTTTCACAGGGAAGGAAAGAAACAAGCCATAAAAATGGTAGAGAATGCGTAAAGTGCTACAAACACAGGAAGCATTTTACATCTTATTTGCTCTTATTTTTATGTGTGAGTAGCTACATGAAATGCAAACTACTAGAAAAGTGAGTTTTATGTGTCAGGAGTTGTCTCAAGCAGTTATAACCTACAAAGGACAGACAGCAATCATGTTGACAGGAGGGGTACCAGGCAGCTAACCAGGATCCTGGATTAAATAGCCTGTCATCCCAGCCTATTTCTGCCTGACAGTGTCTCGAACAGCATCAAGGCCGTCTTCATCACCTGTGTGAATTTTCACCCAGGCTGAAAGTATTAGTGTGCAAAAGAAAGATTGAATGGCCAAGCTGAGCTACCTTCTTAACCTGGGAGGATATTAATAATGGATGACAGAAATGCCTGTACAGATGTTGTACCTGAAACATTTATTCTGTGATGCATCATAAGACTTTCTGTGATGGTCAATCTGAAATGTTTGCTGGAAGTTGTGCCACTCAGTCCTAAATATATTGTCTCCTGCTGCACTGAGGAGGAGTTTCTGGGTGTTTTGGTGTCTCTTCAATCTCATGAAGTTGACAACTTGAATTATCTAAAGCAAAGTTTGAGAAATTACACTTTGTGTTGGTAGTGACTGAGAAAGGTTTTTCTAAGAAGTTGTCGGTCTCCTGCTCTCACTGCATTTTATGTCATCAAAGTAAAGTCAGACGGTTTATCCTCTGAGCAACCTGATCTAGCCGAATATGTCCCTGCCCATTGCAGGGGGGTTGGACTAGGTGATCTTTAAAGGACCTTCCAACCCAAACTATTCTATGATTCTATTTTGGAGAATGATAGTAGACTGCACCAGACAAAAGCATTTTTAACCTTAAATTACTAGCTATTAAAAAAAAATTAATTTTTTTAAAAGAGGTGGAACACATTTATCACAGGAATAAAATTATTAATCTAAGGAGAACAAGTAGGCATATCTGCTTATTAGTATGGTTTTTTGCACAAACACAAGCAAAGAGCCTTTCAGTGAGAAAAGAAGAAATCTATCACTTTGAATTGTTCTAGCGCAACTTGTGTGACCCAGAACATGTGAAAAATGTCAACAAAGAAGGTGAGTTGAAAGAAGGTAGAGAAGTGAAGGTTTAACTGTTGTCTGGAATGGTAGCAAATTCTGCTATTTAAGTACATCTTACCTGGTTATCCCTTAATACCTTAATAAATGTGCTACCTGTTACTACTGCCCTGGCAGCAATTTCCCTCTATTTTGTACTTCATCTCTCTTCTTTAAGTCTTTACGTTCATTTACAATTATTTCTGTTTGGCAAAGGCATGAGTATTCATGCAGCATTCATGACTATCCTTCTCATAATCTGTCATTTTAAGGCATCTAGGAAAAAAAGAAGTTAATAGAAACTTCACTTTGGAAATCACTTCACTTGCCAGGAAATTGCAGGAAGAAACTAAACAAAGAAATGTTTCAATTTGTTCAAAATCATGTAGCAATTTTCATTTCCATTATTTACAAAGGGAGAGGGCTCCAGAGACATGACTAAAAAGGTAAAACAGTGAAGCATTAAGGAATATGAAGTTGGAAGTAAATGTACTTGTAAGTAGTTCTTTTATTTTGACAACAATTGATATTTGACTGGGGGATGGGAGAAATATGTCTGATCCAAGCACATAATTTCTAGACTAAACTAGGGAAAATAGACAGTCTTCTAAGAATGTATTCAGAAATGAGATGCATCGATGGATAAAAAAGGAAACTTCTATCATATTAAACCTGTTAAAAAATATATGGATGCATTTTTGCTAATCAGAACAAAAGAAAAGTTACAGTATAGGAATTGAGCCCCACACATCTACTTCATCTCAACCAAACTGCAAGTGTATATTTTTTTTTACCTGCTTATAACATGGTTATTGGGTTATATCAAAAAATGGTTGGGTTAGGATCCAAACTGAAACTGCCAGCACTGGAGGAATCACTGTTTAAACACACATTAAGAAACAGTCTCTGCCACCAGAGTGTTTTAAATAGCACTGTTTAAAAAGGCAATATACCAATGTTGCTTTTCTATTTTCTTTGATGTGTGGCTCATCTTTTCTGGATTACATATTTGCATTCTCTTCCTTTCTGAAGATTGTTAATTTGGTTCTTCTCAATCAAGTAGTTTAGTGCTGAATAAAGATCTTGGTCCCCTGATAATGTTTTAAAGAATGTATTGCCCTATAGAAGACTCATTCTCCACAAAGCCTATTATAGATCTGTGCCTAGTGAAAGTTAAGTACCTACAGAAGAGAGGTCAGGCTACCGGTCTTTGATTTAGGATTATGGAAAATTGGGCTATGGAACATGCTGAGAAGTGATCTTACCTGTTTCCCTCCCAGACTGCTCATGAGAGTTGTCCTGTCTAGTCTCAATGTATAGAGATTGATGGAAAATTTTCATTTTACTCAGGTAGATTATTCCAGTGCTTAGAAAGTTATTTTCTAATATCAAAATCTTTCTGATAAAATTTTACCCCTGTAGTTTTTCCCCTTCCTGTTTGTTTTTTATAATTCATTTCACATCTGCTAAACCAGAAATCTTGTATGTTAAGATCACTCCAAACTGAGACAAATCCATCCATGCACTAAGTTGCTTTACATGAGTCCAACAAAGGGAAACCTTTGAGAGAGTTGTTCACGGCTTCTCTCCAATGAACCACCACTTTTGTAAACTTTAATCCTTTTTGCTCCAGGGACTGATTAACACAATATTAAATAAGTAAATGTTAAGCTTCCCATAGGAGCACTTTAGATGTATCTCTCTAATGCATGTAGTGTACAGGAAGGGGACTAAAAGTTAAGAACACTCTCATCATAGGCATTTCTTATCTGGCTGAAAAAAAAATTGGTGACCCTTCCTCTTTTGTGTCTTACAGGCATTGTAGAGGCTAATTTTGTCCTTCTTCAACTCATACTTTGCCATTCTCATATGGTGGAAATATCACATGCTCAAACATAAAATCTGCTATATTTTCCCCAATTCAACAAACACCAAAATCTGACTAATTCGGAGTGAATCAGATTAATTTATCTTTTCTCCAGGGCAGTCTTCTTAATGCGAGATTACTTTTATTCTTTATGGCTTGATGGGTTTCATCCTCAGGGCTTTGGTTAACATTAGTGATCCTTCAGAAAGCTTCTTTTTTGAAATTAATTTGTTTGCCATATTTTTAATTTTATGAGAAAGCCATCTAGAATCTAATAGAAAGTAACATTGTTGCTATTTTCTTTTTACTATCTTTAAACATAGTAGGAAAGTATCTGTGTGCAGAATATAATGGCAGTTTCTAAGTTTAGGTTTAGGAACTAGAGAAAGAATATTATCCTCTAGTCAATTCCACACATTATTTGAGGAGTAATTCTGTAGAAACATATTAAAACTATCCTTCTTTTAGCCCTTGTTAAATTGTATGGGGTGAGAAGATAGAATACTCTAGATGGGTTAAAACAGGTTTCAGCATTTTCATGAGTGCAAGTCTACTTGTAAAAGCATATGAAGCTTGAAATGGTTAGAATTCTTTCAGACACCTAAATGTCTTCAGTTTTTAAGACTTTTTAAGATGTCCCAAAACCTTTATTAGAAAGAAGCATACTATGTCATTACAAATTAATGCAATGGGTAAGACTGTTAACAGAAATAATCACTGCAGTATCTGCACTCCCACTCATGCGAGGGTTAAATATCATGACAGTAGAGACAGGACAATAAGCATTGTGATAGAGATAGGACAATATTGAGTTCTCCAGATTTAAAATAAGCCCTAGGCTCTTGCATCTCCAGCTTTCATGTGCTAGAGTCAAAAAAACCCGACTCAAAAAACCAACCAACCCCAAAAAAAACAACAGCAGTAAATTTATAAGAGGTGCAGCATGATTCCTGCTTGTGTTAAAGGGGTTCATTGGGAAATAACTGCTCAAATGCCTCCATCAATTCCAGCAGCTAAAAGGAAAAAGGTCTTCTGGCAAAGAGGTCTCTCAGAGAATCTCTGCAATGACGCTGTCTCAACCCCATTGCTCTTAATGGGCAATTTCTGATGCTCACCTGAATTCTCTCTCAAAAGACAGGCGTCCTTCTGTTTCTTCAGTCCTAAACAGATTAAAGGACACTGATAGAATACATGGAAAGGAAGTGTTGCTGTGGAAGGAAATTTTACAGAGATGGAGTATTTTTCTGCTGTTGGTATTACTAGATAATGGTAAATAACTAGATAACGCAGTCTATCACTGAGGCTCAGGCTCACTTTGGCCATGCTCCAGACTAATTGGCAAATAAATTTACAGAAAGATGTTTTATATCTCTTTAAACCAAATAAACAAACTGGCACTAAAGAAATTACTGGAAAGTTACCTTTTTTTTTGTAATGAGTTAATATTATTGATAGGAATAAAAGAAAACAAAATCCCAGCCCTCATATTTTAATTTGTTTTTTTATCATAAGCTTGAAGACAGAAACTGCTGGTTTTCAATATGGTCTGGCATTGGGCCTTAGTTAATTAACTACCTATCACAGAGGAATAGAACAAACCAATATTAAAAGTAAGGATATAATGCCGGTTATATCAGTAGGATTCTATATGTATTCAGCAGATTAATATATACCACGAACATAGATTTTTTTTCTCTCTTAAATATCCCAAGAAAAGAACTAGTTTGTGTATTCTCAACACAGACATACACAAAATTATGGAGGAAGACATAAACATCGACTCAAATGCATGCAAACATTACGAGAAGAAATCTAAAATAAAAAGGCTTTTTCCTTCTGTTTCTGATATAAGCCACCTGTGCTTATATTTAGGGCAGGCCAGGAACAACTGTCACTTTTACCTATGAATGTGGGTTAATTCTTCATGCCATGTACTTGTGACCTTCAAACTACTGCTTTGAGTGGCTTATAGAGAGCCTCAGTGCAGAATATTCAATATGCCCTTAGGTCTGTGTTTCTATCAGAACAGCACCTGCCACTAAAGGCAGTCAGATCATATGCTTATAGCACTTACTTATGCTTATTTTTTAAAGACAATGACAGAAATGAATTCAGAATTAATTTAAAATTAAGTGTAGCATCTTTTATACCTTTCAAAATATCTCTCTATATATTACCATTTGTGAATGGAGTTTGAATGAGAAAATATAATATTTTTTGTTGCAAATACTGGGAACCTTTAATTAGTCTTAGCAAGTTTTTGTTTTATTTTTTTGCACTCAAATAAATCAAAATACATGCTGTTAGGTGGAAGGGGGATTCTCCACTTGGACTAACTCAGAGTTTAAATCCATTATCAGTACTAAATGCTACTCTGATTCATTCAATAACCTACTCATTAAACAATCTTCTCTCTTAAAGCAAATCCCAGATAATCTCTTCACATCATATTGCCAAAGGGCCAATCTTAATCAAATCATTTAAACATAGAATGATCTTTGCTTTCTAAGGCAAGATCAGAAAGAAAATACTGATGCCTGTTTGATTCCGAACTTGCTGCATGTGAGACTGGTGGCTTTTCTCTTTCACAGTCAGTACATACAAATAGGAGAATCCCCAAGCAAGATGCTACAAGATCCTAGTGCATGGATTCATTTACCAAAAGATGAAGATCAATTTACACTTCAGAACCCATGAGCTGGGTTTTTTCTGTTTGGTTTTTTCTTTTTTTTTTCCAGAGTGAAGCGAGTTTGACAGATGCATTAAAAACTTGCCTATAGTTTTGTCCATACAGGTTTAATAAGCATTACAAAATAACAAAATTCTCATGTGAAGTTTAGGTTGTTTTCTGCCTATGAATACTTACCTGTAAGTCCATCCAGTCTTCTATATGCTTAAAAAATGTATTTGTTATTTAACGTGTTTTGTATTACTTAGAAAGTATCTATGATTGCATGAAGATTACAGTCTTGACTGTGAACCACTGATAAACATTGCAAAAAACCCACAAAAGATCAACATTATGGTCCTGATTGTTTTTTTCTGTACCGTGTTTATATTTTTAAAAAAAAAAGGAAAAAACCCCAAACAACAAAACCTCCCACCCTAACCCAACATTCCCATGCCCTAAATAAAAAGAACATGGTTATTGGATGGGTATTTGCTATCAAAAATTGTTAGTTTCTATCTGCTCTCATGGCTTTTCTAGTGATATTTCTAAAAATATTTCTCTACCAGAAAAAGCCCAACACTGGAATTTTCTCTACAGAATCAGATTTACCTAGAGACAGAGGGAGGCACTCAGGAGATGGGTAAATAAGACTGCAGTCCTTCCAGCTGCTCTCACTAGAATGACATGCACTCCTTGTTATGCAGTCCAGGGCGTGCTGTAACTTTGTGCCACCTCTCTCTTTCAACCATCAGTAGCTACATGCACCCTTTCCAGCAGATGCACAAACAAATTTACAATAGAAACATTCTAGATGAGTATGGATTACCTGGCAGCTCAGGTGTCAGAAGCAGCTGCTGCTGGTACTCCTGTCATTTTTTGAATGATGGAGAACAAAAATCTCACTCTACTAAAGGACAATTGATTCTCTGTATTCTGTTTTCCAGATATCTTTCTGCAACAGAACTATTGATTTAAGCTTTTTTTTGGGTATATTTATCAAAACTTTTTCTCTGTAGTGTCAATAATATTTTGCACAGTGAAATTGAAGGGAACTAATACCAGGGGTAAACCAAATCTAATTTCCAAAATTTTGCTACCTGTGGGCAAAACACTTAGTGTTTGGGAGACTTAAGATCATCTGTTTGATGATTTCTCTTGCTACATCTTGAGTCACTGACTGAGGCCATCTCTGAAAAGGTCATTCGTGGAAGTTTTATCTTAAGCTGTTGTGTCCAAAGAAGACACCAAAGTCTGAACTGGCATTGATTTTTCTTGCTCTGCAACCTTACTCCCAGGAGTAAGCTATCAGAGAGCCTATTGATAAAAACATGCCACTGTGACTACACAGAATAGAACTACAGGCAATCTCAATTTTCAATGTTTCCTGTCCTTAACAGACAAGGAAACTGGACAAAATCACCTCAAAGTGACTATCTGAGATGAGATATAGAAGTTAAGAATATGTTATGCTCTCTGTGGATCAAGACTTCGTCAATTGAATCAAACACATAAGGCTTGCAATTGGATGCTCTTTCTGTACTTTAGACATGTCCTAAGTGGATATTCCTCAGAGGAGGCTGGGAGAGGAAGAGGAGGGAAAATCAGAATACTACTGCTATGGTTATTATAAAATATTGAAAGATGAAAACAAGTCATACTCTTTCTAATGGATTTTTGAACAAGTCAGAACTATTCAGAGATTTGTACTGTTCCAGTATTTGAAACATGATGACAGCTGCACCTTGCAGAGGAAACGCCATTTCCACCTGATCTAGACTCACCCTCCCAAGCCTTGCAACTAGCCCACTGCAGCATTCCCATTTGTTGAAGGAGAGACAGTTTGCCAAGTAAGCAACTATACCCCTTTATGAAAGTCCCTTAGTAATGCAAGTTATGCAGTGCATATACACAGACACACACAACAGTGAATTTACACTTTTTGACACCTTAAAGGCTTTTCAGAAGTCATGGCAGCTTCAAAAATGTCTGCTTTCTAGCAGTACATATAACTGTATAACTTTTTGTCATTTTTTTCCCTTTGTAGTTTTGCTGACTGCTACAGCTTTTATTCCTGAGACATATCAAAGAATATAGATAACAGAAGTCAAAAGAAAGTAAATTCATAATCACAGTCAAATGTAGTGTATAACAAACATTTTAAATTATTTTTTGTAGATGATTCATATTTTCTCTTGCAGTATCTTATATTTCTTTAACTTGATACCCTAACTGTAGATAAGAGTCAAGAAGGAACAAATCAGTGTCTCAGTGGGGAAGAAAAATAAGTTCAAATGAAACTTTCCTGCTGCTTCTGCAGAAGAAATTTGAGTATATGGATTAATCCATTCTCGCTCTCAATGTCTAATATATAAGAAATCCAAGCAGGATGGATTAATCCACTCTTTTTCTCTCAACGTCTTGTATATTTTAAATTTATTTATGGGTATTTGAGGAGAAGAGGGGAACATTGTCATTAGATGATGGCAGGACAGGATCTCAGCATGGACTATTATTAAAGACCTTCCCTTACTGAAAGGGAGATCTTGCAAACTGAGCACGTATGGGAAAATTGCTGTCACGTGTGTTAAATGATAAATCCTTTCTCATGTGTTTCCTACAGTACTTTATCACATTTTATGTGACCTCCAGAATGATCTTTTGCAAGCCAGGTTTGTACCTGGGTCTCCTTGTGAACCATGCACTGTAGAAAAGGGAGCCCTTTCCAAGCCAGATTTCTATATTTTGCCATTTTTAATACATCAATCAGTCATAGCAAACAGTCAATCTCCCCTGCTAGCAATCCTGGTGGGTAAGGCAGGGATTTTCAGTGTCAGGTCAAAAACCCTCTCTGGCTCACACGTATTAATGTTGCTCTCAGCAGGAGCAGCACACACACCTCAGGCTAGCATTCCCTTCTGCCGGCACCCGGCCTGAGTTCAGGGTCATTAATTCAGCCCATGGTGTTCATCCAAAGTCAGCTTGACAACCTGGTTACAGGGACAAGTCCTTCATGGAGGTCAGGGCTGCCCACTGGGAAGAGAGGGCTGAGGCTTATAAATTAATCTCTCTTCACCACTTGTTGGTCAGAAAGAAAAACAGACAAAATGATACAGGCAAGAGTGTGATCTACATCTCGACAATTCTACTGAGTTAAAGCCATTATGGTCAATCCTTCCCGGGAACCTCGTGGACAGTGATCTTCTGATCAAATTGGAACTGTTCTGCATTACCATTTTAATAATTTTTTGAGCCATCAGTTTAGAAAATTTTCTTAAGAAGGAACAGACTTCATCCTTACGACTTTCCAAATATGGACAAATTACATTCAATCTTGCTTGAATTGGTTTAGTAGCACTTGCCAGAGTAGATTTAGTACCAGTAAAAATATAAGCAAGACAATTGTCATTTACTAGCTTATCTGGATTAATTTTGTATTGTTTCTACAGGTAACCTGTAGTTCTACCTGTTTTCTACAGGTATCACCATATTTTAAAAGAAAATGAAGTTTAATGTAGAAAGGAAGATTTTCCATTATAAAGAATTAGATCCCCTTTTTTTCTTTTTCACTTTTTTTTTTCTCTAAAGAGATGTAGGTCCCCAAACATCTGTAAAACAAAAGAGAGAGGAAACATCAAGGGATTTATAGTTTGCTACCTATGGGTTTGAGATCTCTTCCTTTGAACATATTTCATTCCATTCCCTGTAGGATTTATTTGATATTTTCTAGCCCTTTAGGGACAGTGGGGTTGAAAGGAAGTTGGACTACAGCATGAAGCCAGCAGGGCAGGAGACATGAGCTGTTTTGCTGGTTTCAAAATAGGATCTGAGGACGTAAGAAAAAAACCCCAATTTTTTTATTACTAAAGGCAGATTTAAAAGGCTATTTAGCAAAGAAGAAGGAGAAAATGTGCATCAGCATACTCTGCCATGAAAAAGTTTTTCATAAAGGGCATTTGCTGTGGCAGATATATTCAAAGCAGATTTATAACTATGCTGCAGTGTTTTCCAGTCTGGACAAAACATCAAAGAATTATAAATGAAAAATGTTTTTGAACACTTACTCTTTTTCAAATTTATTAAATATATATCTGGATGCGTCATCATGATTGTTCTATGATTTCTCTAAAATTGTAGAAAATCATCTTCATTTTGGTGAAGAATTTCAGATTCCATTAGCTCTTAGATGAGGAACTTCACTGTTAATAAATGTATACAGTGAGCCCATCCTTACAAACTCTAGTTGTAGTTCAGTGAATTTCAGCTACCCCACCATGTTCTACCTGTTCAGTTACTCTAAAATGCCATGTAAACAATAGGATTTAATTTTGTCTGCTACAGCTTTTCTGTTTTGGGAGAGAAGGGAGGAAGAAACTTAGAAATTCTGTCTTCAGTGATTAAATTCTACCAAATAATAATTCATCATGTAAGAGTTAGAATGAAAAGAGTGAAAGAAAAGAGAAAATCTGACCCAGTATCTTCAAAGCTCTGAATAAACAGTTGCCAGGCAGCTCTTGTTGCATGCTTGTGAAGCAATTGTTTACTAATATTTTGATTTAACTGATGACAAAGCAGACTCTGGAAGGTGATATGAATCCTATAAACTCCAGAAGAGATTCAGTAACAGATCCGGAATGATCTTCAGTCAGTAAATAATAGTTCTTATACCCACTTGAGCCCTAACATCCTATTGCTTTTATTTAAAGAAACCAACATTTTGAAAGTCTTTGGTGTGTAAACCTGTACAAAGCTGAGGCGCAATTTGGTTAGAAATTTGTCAGTGCAACTTATCCTTATTGCCCTCTTTTTTTTTTTTGGTTTCAAACTTAATGTGTGTCCATCTGTCAGTGTCCTGTGTGCTCTGAAGTCTGCACAGCACATTCTATGCTTTTATGCAAGCTATAATCCCATGATATTGTAAAAGGAAAATAGAAGTATCATTTCAAGACACAGCTCATTGAACCCATTTTAATTAAAACTTTTTGAAATAGATTTTATAAACTTCCTAATCTTAGTGGCAGATTAGTTGCCTGTTTATCGGATGAATGCACTAGGCACATTTTGGTTTGCATACTTAGAGATTACAGCCCTATTTTGTCCTGAAGGTATTTTATTTGATGAGGTCCATTTTAAGCAGCCTAATTCATGAATTAGCTGCCAATGTAGGGCATAAACCCAATCTAATTTGAGGGACCCACATAATTTATTCTGCATGATGAATTCTCCCAAGAAAGCAGCAGAGCAGAAATACCTTTCACCAGTAAAGAGAAAGCCATGAATTTAGAATGGCAAAAACCCAAACCTCAACAACAACAACAAAAAAACAAACAAGCAAAAAAAACCCCCAACAATTTACTAGTACACAATTCTTAGCACAAAATATTTAATCGAAAAAGCATATGCATAATGATGATTAAATTTTTTTTTGAAAGGACACCTTAGAAGTGAATAATATTCAGATGGAGCAGCATTACTGTAAATCATGAACATAATTTCTAAAACTTTTCTGTAATATATAGGCAAGGAGGAATTTTGGAAACAGCATTAATCCAAGACATTCCAATCTGGATATACAGGTAATTTCTCACCCTTTCTGCCAAGCAGATCTAACCAAATTTCATGTGCCATCTGATTGTTACAGCCTCTTCAGCTGGACTTGTTCCCTGCTGAGTTCAAATCCAATAAATGCAGATGCATAATTGTACATCAATTTTCCGATTTACTTGTTTTGCAATTCATCTATGGCCTGCAGTAGCTTTCAAAAGCCCTTAAGTCAAAATGGTCTGAATCTGAGCATTAAAACTTACAGAGTTCCAGGCAATCTTCCCTCTCTTTTTGAAACTTTTCTGAATTTGAAGTAGAAAACAGCCTGCTGCTCACTGGGACCTTCTTTAAGTTGAGAAAGATCAAAATGAAAGTATTGCAAGAAGCTATTCAGTAATGTGCATGTGAATATTTAGCAGTGCTATGCTTTCAAATCTTGCCCTCCCAGATAGGTAAAACCTTTTAAATTTGTCTATAAATAAATGTTAAGCTCTTGTAGATTTGGCAATGCTTGACATAGTGGATGATGACATCTCCTTTACTTTTTTTTTTTTTAATATCCTGTTTAGGAGAAGCTCCAAGCACAGGACCTGCCAAGCTGGGTCAGATTTAGGTACTCATCTACATGGTGAACCTGCAGTAGTCAACACACAGAGACAGAGCTGAAGAACAAAGGCAGGACAAAGTGATTTGCCCTTGAACTGTCCTTTAATATGTTGCCAATTAAAAGTTCATGAATTGGCTATTCCACGCCGACTGCCATGTTCAACAGCTGTGCAGGCTCCTTCATGAACCTTGAGCAAGTTCCTTCATACTGCCTTTCAGAGACCCTTTATCCCTCAGAAAAAAAGTGTGGAAATCATTTTCGCAGAATGAGGAAGAAAATTCTGTGGTTTTTTTAACCTTAATTTATTCAAAAAGGACTTGTTATTTCAATGGGTATTGTCTATATTTGAACTTTGAGAAACATGGAATAATCATTATCTAGTACGCTTTGCTCTTTTCCAAACATAGTGCTTTTAACCTATCAGTTTTGTTACTACACAGATCATTCTGTATCCTTCTCTGTGTATTTTCTAGTTACATTTCATCCTTTGTTTTGAGGGGCAAAAGCTGACTGTATGATCAAGATAAGTGCATTTTCATCTTTATTCACAAACGTTCCAAGATCTTTTTCCTGAGAGGTGATAACTAATTTGGAACTCATCACTGTGTTCCCGTGTAGAGCTGAAATGTTTTCTCCTGTGAGCATGACTTTGCATTAACTGTCTTCGGTTCCATCTGCCATTTTATTGCCTAACCTCTCAGTAACATGGCAGATTTTTGCACCTCTTTGAGGTTAATGTTCAGTGACAAGCCTAAATACATTCATTTCAATGAACTCTGTCCTCTCACTTGTAATCTGTTCCCTGCAATAATTAGCTGTATCACGTATGTCAGAGAATCTGTGAAGATCATTAGAGAAACTTGCTTGGAGCTGCCCTTCATTGTGAAAATTGCTACCTTTTCTTTAGCATGTTATTAATTTATGACAGTGTCAACTTCACAAAGCTGGGCTATACTGTAATTTCATGGAAAAGTGTTGCACTTTTCAGTATTATATCCACTTTTTCTAATTCTTGCAATTAATAGAACTGTGGATGTGTTTAAGGTAAGACATAGGTCTGCAGAAGGCAACTATCCTTAAACAGGAACTCTGAGAAGCAATATGTCCTCTTGGAACTAAATAAAATATCCTTCTGCAAGGACTCAAAGAGCACAGTTGCCTGTCCCAAATACTGTCAAGGCCACAGAAAGAACTTGACATAAAATAAGCCAACAAAACAGGAATTTGAGATAAGCACAGAAGGGAGGAATTATGACAGGAAGTTGCTAATTGCAGGTGTGGCACAGGTGAGATCTGGTTAGCACATCCTGGTTAATGTAACCAGATGAAAAAGCCCACTGTGGCAAACTGTGTGGAAGGAAGCAACTGCTCATACATGTATCAGCCCAAGTTTTGGGACAGATGGCACCTGCAACCACCAAAGACCGCTGAAGCACCCCCAGATTTTTTTCTGGGGCCTTCCACCAGAGGACAGAGCATGATCCACAGTATTAAAATTCCCTCCCAGGGCAGGTAGCGGGGTGTTCCCACCTGAGCCTGAACACATATTAACCTGTTGAACTCTGTTTTGTGGGCTTCCCCCACCCTCAACAGACCAAGACTTGCGACCATCACTTCAACCAACAGACACTGAAATTGCAACAATCAAGTCTCATCACGAGATCCACGGGTGGTGACACCTTTCCTCTCCACCATCTGCTTTTATCCTCTCTTTCTCTTTCATTCTTTTCCTTACAGATTTCCTTAAGTGATATTTTCATACTTTGATATTGTCATATTACTATAGATTATAACTGAATATCTCCCACTACAACAAAATTTTTCTAAAATATGCATATTTATATTTATAAACACCAATCATTAGGTGTCGTTTTCACTCTAATCCACCCCAAGGGATCTATTAACAGGAACCTCAGTCACCCTCACCTTCAGGGGTGGGTCGTAGCACCCTCTTAGAGATATCAGCTACCAGAACCTGCTACCAGACCATTGCCAGTTCATTAGGCAGCTGAGGGATGATCGTGTTGAAATGCACACTGAAATTGTAACTAGCATCCGAATCTAAGGACAAAGAGTTAACCATTATTACATCATGCTTGGCTTTGAGAAACTGCAGGGAGAGCAAGGGAACAAGTATTACCTAAGGAATCAGATAAATCCCACATTACAGCAAGTCACAATTTGATTTGTCACTGTGAGCGAGAGACAATCACAGAACTGGGGGTTTATTTTAAAATATTATGGAATTAATCATATTATGACTTCCAAGGGAGCTTCTTTTTTTAATAAGATGACGTTCAGAGTATTTCAGAGCAACTGCTATTCAATAATTGCAAAGTACTCAACCCTTCATAGCACAAAGCACTGTCTTAGACTTTCTTATCTTTATTAGTGCAGAGATGAAGAAAATAATAATGATTTTTGGGAAGTATTGAGCTTCTGGTTATGTTAACAATAACATGTTAACACATCCAAAATTAATGGATATTCTGAAAGCACTGATGTGAAATATAAATTTAAGGTTTAAAACAGTAATAAATGAAGAACTTGGGTCTTAATTATGAAAACGGATAATGACTTCCTCCTATCCCAGTGCATTAATTGAAATAAGTTGGAATACTCCCACAAATTTTTTGCAGCAATTGATTCTTCTGACTGGTGTCAAAATATAAGCCAAAACCTGCAAATTTTGCTCAAATTGAACAAGGAAGAAAACCTTCATTTTATCAGATCTGAAACACAGCATTTTAAGTAGTTTTGAGCATAAGCAAAGGATTGGGAAATTTACAGCTTTTGCACTTTTCTTGTTGATTGAAGTGCTGCTAGAGACAAACAATTCTAAGTATTTTGTTGCCTTCTTGGTTGAAAACCTAGGCATAAAATGTATATATCTGCAAACTTGTCACTGTATTAAAAACAAAGAGATAAAAACAAACAAACCAACAAAAAAAAAAAAAACACCAAAAAACCTAAAACCCCACACAGAAAAGGAGCAGCTGGAACACCTAAAATCTATCCACATTTCATTATAGTGAACTTTGCATATTCCTTGGCAGTAGACAGTGTGGTTTTAAACCTCCTTGGACAAAGAGAAGGAAATTAATAATGTCGTTCAACCACTGGTTGGTGCTCTGAGAGTTTAAGTTCTGGGGAAGCACAGGACCGCTGCTACAATCTTTGGCTTAATGAAAAACAAGAAGTTCACATCCTCATTTTAATGACTTCCCCTTCACTACAGACAGACGAAATCAAATAAAAATGTTGTGCATTGGGCCAGACAGAGATTTTGTTTGAAAGAAGTGTGAGAAAAAGCATTAAAATAGCTTTGTTGCTGTTCAGCAATTAAAACATTCTGTGTTCACCAGTAACTCTGGCATGACAAAGGACCACAGTTAATTGTCTCCCAGCTGTGGGATTACCACTAAAACATGGAGAAAGATTTACAAGGAGAATCCCAAAAAATCTTGAATTTGAATAGAACGGAAAAAAACCCATTAAAATACAAATGTGATTTCACATATTTCTCAACTCACAGATGCAGAGATGCTGTTTGTATCAGGTGAGCTTTCTGTCGTGAAGGTTCATTTTGCAGTTTCACAGCTCAGCAAAATCAGGGACTAGGGCGGATTAAGTGTCACCTGTAAATTGAACTCTTAGTAAAGGATAAACTCAGAAACAGCGTGTTTCTGTTCCTGACTTGCAGGTTGAAAAGCAAGTGTTACAAGGAAAAGTTGGTCCTTGCCTGCAGAATTTACCAGAAGGCTGGGGTAGGGTCTACACATCTGGCAAAGTCAACAGGCAGAGTGGCTCAGAGCAGGGTGACACGTTGTGACAGATGCACTTGGCTGTGGTTCTTTAAGCAACTAAACCCACTCATTGGCAACACACATGCACTGCCAGGGGCTGGAACTTCTGCTGGCAGTGCCACACTTGCCTGTCCGTCCCTTCAGGCCCGGGGCTCGATGCTGCTCCTCCTCTGCAGTCTGGCTGTGCTAGTTCCGGCCAACGAGCCACTGGGGCGAGCTGGGGCCCAGGCAACCCTGACCTGCAGCGCCGGTGAAGGACGTTGGTGCCATTGGAACAGAAAGGGCGTCATTTAGAGCTTAATGCAAAAAAGCAATAAAGCAATGCAAAACATGGTCTAAATGAAGTTTGCTTAGAACCTTAACTTGCTGGAGCAAACAAAAAAGTCCTCTCAGCTGCTGCCACTGGGGATTTTTAATTCATAATCACAATTCGCAAAATATGGTTCAAAATATATCATAATCCTCTAAAATCCTTTTTCTTGAAATAGGGAGACACACTTTAAGTATCCAATAGAATTTTTGGGCAAGAAAAGAAATCCAATAGAGTAATTGCTAGTTATTAATTTTGCACTGGATTAGTATATTGGAAAAGAAATGTAGCATCTTGGTTTGTTACAGTAATATACAGTTCATAATAGGATGAAGTCACAGAAGAAATTTTAGTATTCAGTAGAAAGTGAGCTCAGGGGGGCACGTACAAACTTCTCCAATCTGCTGTGTGAAGCATAGAAAATAAAGGATGAGTTTTATAATAATTAGACAGACTAAGAAAGAATTAAATATTAAGTTAGCTAAAACGGAGCAGAGCAGGAACAGGTTTGTGATTTTTTTGTTTAATTTTTGGGGAGAGATTTTTTGGAGATTTTTCCTTTGAAAGCAAATGAGTGTTTCCATGGCTTATACCTAATTTAAATTCTAAGTTTTCAGAACTTCATGTGCATCTCCCTGTACTGAAATGAATTGAATATTTCAGACATTTAATTCACATGGTATTAAGCCAAGCCAAAGCCATGAAAATGCCATGGTGCCATTTAGTGAAAATTTATCTTTCACTGGGAATAGTTGAATTACAACAGAAATGAGATTGGAAATAATCTTTTCTTCTATAAACCTTGCACCTGGAAGACAATACATCTGTTTAATATCTTGCCACTTCTATCATTCTATGTTGTACTTGAAACTGTTCTAGCAGTAGTCACATGGGGCTTCTCTCCTATTTCTTCTGTAAAGTTAGCTCAATTGTCATGAATAACTGTCACCTATTTATTCCTATGACTATTTTTCCAACCCAGAGATGTATGTATCATGGTTAGTTTACCTCATGCTTGAATATATTTAAGAACAAGAGAAATGAAATTCTAGTTAATTTGAGACTAAGAGGAAGATGATATTTTTCTTTAGCAAACCACTCTATTCACTGTTCATAAACATTCTCAGATTGTGTAGGCTATCATTATCTTAGTAATAAAGCAGGAGCTAATTGAGAGAAATTTAAAAAATTCCATGAAAAAAAATCTATGAAAAGAAGGGTTGGTTGGGATTTTTTCCCTCAAATTTTTAGAAAATAAATATACTGTTATTTTTTATTTCAGTACACAATTCTCTGTTAATTAGTATTGCATATAAATTATTACTGTGATCATAGTTTACTGGTATTGTAAATAAATATAAAATTTTTAAATGACTAATTACTTTCTCGTTTCCATTGGGCAATCAGCAACTCCATGCCAACATACAAATGAGTGAATATGAATTATTTCCTCCACTGCACCTCAAGGGGGAATACTCCAGTATTCTTAAGTGAGCATTTATTTTGTTCCAGTTTTCACTGTTGTCTTTTTTTGATCCTCTTTCCCTAAGACGATTTCAGTGAAAGAAACATGTCCAAGTTCCTAGGGGTTTATCAAAAGACCAGTTGCACTTTATTTTCAGACTTCAGTGTTCCCTGTACAGAACCAAAAGTATCGGCCAGTGTCAGCAATAATTCCTTGACTGTTGGGCACTAAGAATGCATGTGAAGCAAAAGAGGTGAATTGTGAATTGGAGCAATTTCATCATCTCTCTATGTGGAGTACTGCTGAATGTTTATTAAAAAACACCCTAAAACCAGAAAAATAAATTATGCCAGCTCTGAATACAAATTATTAAGTCAGTTAAGACAAACTTAAAGAAAAATGTCATTTTAGAAGAAGGAAAATGTGTAGAAATACTGTCAGGAATTTTTTTTTTATGGAATACATAATTTAATAATAATATTAAATTATTATCATATTGAAAATTATATTGTATTTTTTTTTTTTCCTCACTGTTAGTCAAATATATTTTCCTTGTAACAAATGAAAGTTATGAGTTCTCAGAACTTAGCTTCATTTCAAATATATTTTTGAGACAAAGCACTTTTCTGGTTCAAATACTATACTTGTTATCATTGGCAGGTCAGTGCAGGCCCTTGGCTGGATTCCACAGGTGTAAGCCCAGGGTCCCTGATCAGCCTGTAGCACTGCAACCCCTTACTGCACAATAGGAGCTTGTGTTCAGGCCATACAGGAAAGCTACACTTGCATCAGAGGAATGAATATTAAGAAGCTATGATGTTGCCAGGTAGCTTTTTAAAAAATGTTTATTTTAAATCTAGGGTAACTATTGCCAGCGTCTTAACTTTTCAAGAGGCAAAACACATACTTTTTTCCAAGTCTAGCGTGCTATTCCAGAAGCCATCTCTTAAATAAGGTATATCCACATACATATTTACATGTATCCCAGCTAATAGTGATTAATAAAGTTTCATGAAAACTTGAAAGGATGACTAAGATATTAACCCCTTTGACTGCAAAAAAGCAACAAATTTTAATTTAGCTGATTAATTTTAATCTTCTTAAAATGTGCGTGAAATTTCAGCTCAGGAAAGGCAGGACTTCCAGTCTCTTTCTCTTCTTTTTTGGGGGGGAGATGGCAGTGTGCGAGGGGGTGAGTGTTTTGTTCTGTTTTGCTTTAATTTCTCTTAATTTTTTTGCCAGATGCAAAGACAATTTATTTGAGCTCAACATGATGTGAAGTTAAACACATATTTACATCATGAACTGATGTTTTTCCTTACATGTGTTGATATCCAGGAGTAAAGCTACAAACAATAACGTTTTCCTGTATATTACTCAGCTGTCCAAAAAGTCTTAAACTGTTTTTTAAACATAGTTGTTACTACACCTCTCATCTTCCAAAAAGGACAAAGAACTCAATTTTCTGTTGTGGATGTGTGGGCAACACATACTGCAGTAGCAAATAGATCCCTACTTCTGCTCCTTTTACAGACAGGCTGCCAAGAAAACCTAGATCTAAATTTAATGTGTCTTTCCACAGGTAAGAGTATATTAAGTAGAAGTGGAGTAAAAGTGCATCCACAAAGCTAGTGTGGAGAACACGTGCCAGCTCTCACTGAAAGTGAAACAACAGTTACCAGTTCCACTGGACACGTTAAGTCCATGTTTTCCTCTTAATCATATCTGCTTTGACATTGTGGGACCATTCTTGGTTCCTCTTGATTTACAGATACAGAAAATGAGACATGTGCCAGAACCGTTCTGCACGTTGTTCATTTATTCTACTGGTGTCTAAGTGCTACACTTGCCATGGAGGAACAAAAATGCCTAATTCTAGATTTCCCAAGATATGGCAACAATCCAAAACCAGTAATACTTATTAGTATTGTGCTATGCCATGCCACACAAACATTTTCCTGAGGTTAATTCTAAAAGCAGTGAAATTTCTTTACAAGATTGACCAGTTATTTTCAATTTACCTGATTAGGTGGACTAGTTGGCATATTTTAGCAATCGCATTTCAGTGTGACTATTCTGGAGCAAAACTCCACTGAACTTTGTGATTACTGCAATTCAATTCCCACTTGCTCTGTTATCAGGATTAAATTTCTAATCTCTATTTTGTTTATTTAGCCTTCTTCTTTGAAGACACTATTGCTGCTACAACCAGCTAATCAGGTGTAGGCTATTTTTGTCCTTTGGCTGTTGTTTTCAGACATTCTACTCAACATATCCATGTAAACCAAATGCTCTTGTCAAGCTGTTTTGACAGAATAGCTGGATACTTCAGGAAAACCATGTACAAATTAGATCTACTAATTGCATTCACAATAGAAAAAGCTGCTCACCACTGTTTGCCAAACAGCATTTTTCAGGAAATGCTAAATATTTCTAGGTACTAATGCCAGCAAATAAGACTACAGATAAACAAAGAGACTTCAGCTATCTGAATGTGTCTCAGAAAAAAGCGTAATTTGCTCTTGTCCACAATTCGAAATAAGCTTTTTTTTTCATATCAGGTTGGAACTTGTTACACAAATTTTAAAAACATTATGTGGAGAATACTTGAAAATCCTTGAGATCAGTTTTAAAACTTGATAGTCAAAATGTTACAATCACCTTATTTAGTATTGTCAATAGATATTTTATAAAAAAAACCCCCAAAATATTGTTAGTCAAACACTTTAAGATTAAATACCCTTAAAAATTATACAATATTTGTGAAATGTATACAGTGTCATCTTGTTAAAGTCTTCAGGTACTCATATGACATAAAGCTAGTTCAATTACTTCCAGAGCTGGTCATTTTGCTTGATCAGTAACCAGTCGAAATAGCATTTCTCAGGCCACACTTATCATAATGAATTTACAACTTGAGAAAGCTCGAACAAAAAAGCATCGAGGCTGACATACTAAAGTGCCCTGTTGAAGTGACTCTCTAGGAAAATACCTGATAACTGCAGTCCTCATTTAAGACGTATTCAGTTAAATCTTCCTGTCATATTTACCTTGTCTATTTTTTTTCTGAAATCTTGCAAGATTTGATAGAACTTTCAAAAAAAGTATCATTTACTACAGAAAATTTTTCTCAACAATATATCTAATCAGTTTTTGGAATTAATAATTTATAACTGATCCTATCTTTTAGTAATTAAGCAGAACACACTTTGAAACAGCTTTCAAAGAAGACAGACATTATGATGTTTGTTGTATTTGATTCTATCTTCCAATTTTTCAATTTTTTTCCTAAGAATCCTTCACACACTGTGGAAACCTGTTTAGCTTCACCCTTTTGACATCCTTCATAATATTTCTCCTGTGATTTCCTCTTTTCTGTTGCATTTTTGTTTCATACAGTTCTTCATCATCCCTTACTATTTCCCAGAGAGTGTTAAGTACTTCACCTATTTTGTTTTTTTCATCGAGCATTGTCTTTCCTTAGGAAACACCACTTATATTTCATTGTGGGTATGTTTTCCAATATATAAAGCCAGAAACATACTCCACACCCATGTACTTGCCACGACATTTCAGTTACTTTATGACTATATCTCTAGTGAAAACTGGCCATATTTCACAGTGAATATTTCTGACACAAGCAACATATTTGTTTTCACTGGGCCACATGGCTCTTAATGCTGAAATCGAGGGTGTTTGGAGCATAGGGTCAGGCAGCCTACTCTTTACACCTGTCTGAATCTGGTTGTCTTCAACTGCACATGAAGAACTCAACAGAGGTCAAGTAAAATTTCCAGAACCAACAGCAGCAGCTGAAAGCTCAAAGTCACAACTCATCATCCAATCAACATCACACAACTAAAAACTTCATTTTCTTTTCTGTCTCTTTCTAGCTATTCTTTCCAAATACGTGAGGATTTTCTTCACAGCTTTTTCCCTTTCCTCTGAAATGGAGAGGTGTTTTTTTAGGAGTATTATTGTGCTGCCAATTAGACAAACGGAACTGAGAACTAATTTCAGAAATAAAGGATCATCAAGGAAAACTTCATTTATACAAATTGGAAAGAGGCTAAAAGTACTAGAATACGACAGGCAGTTTCTCTCACACTGACCAGAATAAAACTTTTCTTGATGATCTATACTGCTGAAAATTGCATCAGCAGCAATATTACGACAACGTAAGAATCACATTCTGAAGTATCATTTTCATTATCAACAGTAATTATCAAGAAACATGTTTTTAACACATTTTAGTTCATGCTAATTATAGGAAGGTTTATAGCACTTGTTATGGTGGATTTAATTCATCCTAAGTGACAAATGTTAATCATTATCATAATAAGAAAATATAAATCAGACAGCTGGTTTTCTTTGTACTGTGTTTTATGATGCTTAGTCATATCTTTATACATTCTAATTTTCTTAGGGTAAAATATAGATGTCTACTGTAATGTACAATTACAAATAATTATAGAAGTATTACTAGAATAAAGGAGCTGATCTAGAACATGATGACAATCATAGCCTTATTTTATTTAGAAAATATTCCTAATTTTAACTAATATTAAACGTGCCCATATCTTCCTGAATATATTAAAACCATTGTTTATGAGTATATGAGGTTCCTGGGGTTTTATTCACTTATAAGCTTGCTTTTTAGTTCATTTTAAAACTATCTGAAGTCATAATTTCGATGAGTCTATTTAATTAGGACACACACATCTAAGCTTTTCCTTTGCTGTAAGCTAATTCCACAATTTCAGTGCAGGTACATTTTAGATTATAGTCAACTGACTATAAACATCTGCTTAATAACATAAGTAGGTGCTTAATTTATTTCAAAATTGGACTATTATAGTGCTCTGCAACTGGACAGAGGACAGAAAATTCAACAATGGGTTAATGAGTTGAGATAAGGACCGGGAGAAAACACTTCAAGGGCAAAACAGGCTCAACTTAATCATATAAAGTGAATTTATTACTAGTAAATTCAGAGTAGGAGAATGAGAAGTAAAATAAGCCCTTAAGAACACCCTTTCCTCCCCCCAGCTCCTCCCTCCTTCCCACCGACGGTGCAGGGAGACGGGGTGGGGTTTTTGGTCAGTTCATCATCTGAGGTTTTCTTTCTGCTGCTCAGGGAGAGGAGTCTTTTCCCTGCGGCACTGTGGGGTCCCTCCCACGGGAGACAGTTCTCCGTGAACTTCCCCAGCGTGGGTGCATTCTCACGGGCAGCAGCACTCTCAAAACTGCTGCAGTGTGAGTCCATCCCACGGGCAGACAGTGCTCCCAAAACTGCTGCGGCGTGGGTCACTCTGTCATGGGGTGCAGTCCTCCAAGGACAGGCTGCTCCAGCCTGGAAGCAAGGCCTCTCT